>JAUMGZ010001466.1:0-20698 GCA_032359645.1 Pododesmus macrochisma | reverse complement strand
CGTAGTGTAGCACTGTCACCCGTGACAAACAGTACTGTTGTGTCGTAGTGTAGCACTGTCACCCGTGACAAACAGTAATGTTGTGTCGTAGTGTAGCACTGTCACCCGCGACAATCAGTACTGTCGTGTCGTAGTGTAGCACTGTCACCCGTGACAAACAGTACTGTTTTGTCGTATTGTTGCTCCGACATCACAATCGTTTGGTTGTGTCGTAATATCGCCTGTCTAGTACAACATCACGATAATAAAATAAAAACAAGAGTCCAGAAGTTTTGTCTTAATTACTGTCGCTTTTCCTGCAGTTTTGTCGCACCCAAAGTTTTGTCACACTGTCGTTTTGTCACGCTTGACAACACAACACGAGATGATACAAATCATCTGTAACGGGTAACTGACGTATATATATATATATATATATATATATATATATATCCTGCTTAAAATATTCTGTATTGTTTTCGTTACCTCGTTATAAAGGATTTGGTCATGAAGCACGGTGTGATGTTTTCTGTTATTTTTTTTAAATCTTTTTCTGATTGTACAATGATGGTATCACCATGCACTTGGTATGCATTCGATTCATTAATTTTAGCTTTAATATTCACTTTTTTACCTGTCTACAAAATCACCACGTGTCCTTCAAGTTACCCTATATAATCGGGGGACAGCCGTTTATTTACAATTCCAGACGACCCTGGTCTTGAGTAGATTGATGGTTGAGTCATAGTAATAGGATTGTAAACCTTGAACAGCGTTTAGTTGAAAAATTGAGTTTGACATAAAAGATGTGGTAACATGACAAGAAGCAGTAACTAAGACCATAGGAACAATGGCTTATCATTTACTGCGCAGACTCGACCATTCTACATGACAACCATTTGGTAGCTGTGTAAATACAGACGTCAAAACTAAAGCATTTTACGACCAGGATTATTGCACGTATTGACATCAGAAAGATTACAAACATTGAGTAATTTTGCACCTGTCCGTCTAGAACATAGATTGGATTGTGTTCGCCCTTTTTTAATGTCTGCACTTTTGAATGCCACATCACCATACGTTTTTGTCAGATTTGTATAGATACTGTATGCATTATATAGAAATAAATTCCATTGTTTGTGCATTTTTGCATTTTGCATTTTCTCAATCTTTTATCATGATGGCTATATATATAAATGGATTGTTTATATACATTTACTGCTACTAGTTTCGTATAAGCAACTCTGCTTCTACCGTGTCATCACATTAACACTAATGGATCTTATACGATGAGTTATTTTATGAGCCTGTGAGACACGGGATCGCCATTTCCAAGTCCCCATCCGAGGAACTATCTTAATATACTGTTTTAGAATGTTGTGTAATTTATTAAATTGAATGTTTAGTTAAGTTATAAACTTTTGTGATAAGTGCAGATGTTATCTTTCAATATATACCAGAAATTAAGAATATGGTCCAGTTACTAAGCTGCAAGACACCAATGTTTACAGATATGATTTGGCCATGATGTTCAACTTGACCTTTCAGTCTTTGCATAGGTCATTAAAAAATTGGAATTTTACTGGAATACTTTAACGGTCATGCTGTATCAAGATTGTCAATTTTCTATTAGCCAATGATAGATTTACCAGATTCTTAATTTCAGAAGCCCGCAAACGTCGATGTTTGAGTTATTCAAGTTTTTATTGAGACAATTTAATTAATTGTGGTCCCGGGCCTGTCGCTCTATCGTTTGGAGAGGAGCATCGGTCGAGTGGTTTGGAGTGATATGGCAGTATGTGTGCGTTTTACAAATGGAATAGTTAAATAACCTTTTTAAGAGTAAAGTTACTTGATGTAATTTGACGATATTGTTCGCTCGTAGCATATAGTGGTCGTTATCAGCTCTTGCTGTAAGAATAATCATTGTGTACTGATATGCTAAAATTTGAAATACCATAAACCAATGATAAGTTTTACGATTGTTCTTAATCTTGATTATAAAATTTCCAGCAAATACTTAGTGTACGGCAAAATTATGTTTATCAGAAGATAGCGTTATTCGCTATTTTATTTTATAATTATAATAAATTGTATTATATTGTATTATAATTTCATATATGTGAAAGTCCAAACAGTTTGAACGGACCTCGATCTTTGTAACAAATTTTCATATGAACGGTTTTATCGATTTTATCTTATTTAATCGTTTTATTTTTACCTTTTGCAAATGTGGTAGCTAGTGTCTACGTTGGTTTTTTTTTTATGAAATGAGTCTTGCAAATGTATAATATCATTTCAAAGCGTGCATGAGATATATAGATTTCATGCGTACCAGAGCCTTGTTCACACACTCTTACATATGTAAGCCATGTTTGATGTCGTATAGAATATCAATACGTTATTGGCTGTGTAGTTCAGACGGAGCGTGTGTTATATGAATACTTAATTAATGAGTGTGTATCATCCAATCTTGTGGTAATTAATATTATAAATACGGTTTACCACCAACAAACAATTCCAACCATACAGAGACAACTTTGACAGATTGACAGAGGGTTAAATCTGGGTGAGAACACATGTCAAATACTCCTCATCAAAGTCCAGTGGGCTGTGGGTTCTATTAAATCAATTGTTAAAGCAACAGATGATGATATTTACTAATGATAAAGTCTTGGGGTATAACAATATTTTGAAACAGTGCACCTGGTTTTTGTTTTCGAGTTTATGACATACATGTATAAGTAGCTGCCTCATACGATAAACTTGGCTTAAAGCATGCCAACGACCTGACCAGGAATGTTTTAATTCACACGGTAAAACATAAAAGCCGTATATTGTTTATTGATATATATCTTCATTTTGACATGATATTGTTAGAACTAAGGCTATCGTACATACTGTTATCCAGACAAAATGTAATATGATATGAAAAGCTTTATAATGTTTGTATCCATGTTTGACGAAGATACTGAAACGTTATGCAGGACTTTACTTACTTTGTAAGGCTACAATTTGTATTTATAACAGGGACATAACCTTTGGGGGAGGGCCAGGGGGCTTTTGCCCCCCTCCTAGAAATTTTGTAATTATTCTTATTTGTAGTAACAAAAATCCTGGCAAATATATGTATACGGCCCCCTTTCCCTCACCCCAAGGCTACGGTACTGTATCAAACATAAACACAACAGAGATTTGTTCGAGAGGAACTCGCCACATGAGTGTCTTTTTAAAACGGACAGCGTTATTGTGACGGGGTTTGTTTTCAAATGGAAAGAAAACGTGTATTTCCAGTGTCCTATTGCGGATATTGTTGTCTATATAATCAATGTTTTGTGACCTTCATTTATAACAAGGCATTGGACATTTAATTAAGAGTGACTTAACTCTCGCCACACTCACGAACACCTTTTCATTGGATGTCATCTTTCAGAGAAAGCAGTCATCCATCATAGCGTTCGTGCGCGTGCGTTGGGCGCCATGTTTTGTCAAGAAACGTCATGCCATGACGAGACGACGTAAGATAAGTCGATAAAGATGATTGGTTCGCGAGGCCAGGCGCGATCAGTAGATAAGATGGATCGGCTGCTGATCATCCGTAACTGATTCCTATGGTATCTTGATATGGCGAAACTACACCGTTTAATTGATCGAATCTTCGTTTTTGGAATTAATGTCAATCTTATCGGTTCTTGATTATTGATTCATGGGTAATAACGTGCTATACGAGACTTGTGGCTTGTTTAATAAAACGATCACATTTATGATAAAATAAGTCACCTCGGGTACATTCAATGACGTTCATGCATGCCTTCTTCTCAAATCGGTATTATCTTTTAAGATTAGAATAATATATATTACGCAAAGTAGGGATAAAAAGAATATCATGTGCCATAAAAGTTTGATACATTAAATAAGGCTTTTCACACGAAGCTAAGAATAATGTTACAACTGTAATCGATTACTAGGAAATACGGATTTTACCAATGTAACCTCAAAGTTCCATTATTGGTAATATATCCAAAAACGTACAAAAACAGTCTAAAATTTACAATATGGAGGAGGGGGCGTACATTGTTCACCAACAGAGAGTATAAAATGTAAAATGTAGAGGAGGGGCGTAGATTGTTCACCAACAGAGAGTATAAAATGTACAATGTAGAGGAGGGCGTAGATTGTTCACCAACAGAGAGTACAAAATGTTCAATGTAGAAGAGGGCGTAGATTGTTCACTAACAGAGAGTATTCACCAACAGAGCAGAGTTAGAAATTGGTGAAGACTTTCACGATTTATAGATCAAGTATCAACACAATATTAAGACGTTTTCACTTTTTGTTTATCTTTTTTCTTAAAATGTATCATTTTTGAAGTTAGTAAAATATTTGTGTTTCGTAATCGAAATATTAAAAAGCCTCGTGTTTCTCACAATCAAATAATATTATGCAGCTACAGAGTTATAAAACTGCTGCGTGACCATGGGTCACGTCTGCTCCTACTGGCTAAGTTATGATGATAAACTGGTGGGGAAAAGTTACAAAAACCTAAGAGTGTTTCCATCTTTATGATAAAGTCAACATCTCTTCTATGAAAAATATCCCAACTTGAACTTGTAAACTCCCCTAGTCGGCTCTATTTTTTTATGTCTGGGAATTTTTCGAACTTATCCATTTAAACAGAAAATAAAAATTCTTCCTCTAGTTAGATAATTTAAACTGTCAATACTTTTCGAGAAAATTAACAGCATTACATAAAATAAGTACCAGTTAACATTTTATAACCCGCCATCTTTCGATTTGTGTGTGTGAGACCACGGGTTCGATCCCTGACTGCGTCACGCCTAAGACGATACAATTAGTTATTGCTTCTTGCTACGCACAGATATTTTTGCTTGGTTTCGGGATAATGTGACCAAGTGAAGAATCATGACAATGTGACTGCGGCGTTATATTTCAGTGCTAGTGCGACCAGTGTGCACTTTAACAAGCAGACAACATCTATACTTGGACTGAACATGTGTTGAAATGGACGTTCCCGATTATACAAACTACAGACCCGGTACCACCAATGCAGTGGTCCGGGCCATCTTTGATAACATGCATTTACATGTAGTGACAATTGCGGACATCTTCACACATCGTTTCTAGAACCACTCCTCCGTACACTAAGGAGGCAAACATGCAGTAACAATAGCAATACCTGTGTTTAACTGTGTTATAAATCACATGAATAAGTATCTCTCCATTCAATGAGCCATTGTTTGTCATTTTAACGGTTGTGTAGATTTCCAAAAAGTATTTACTCGCAACGTTACGAGATGTGTGATAGACTTGTACATCACAATAGTTCAATCTCGTTTACATTCCAAGGGCATGGGAATAAGATGATATTCCAGATTTCTCCGATAATTTATATTTAACACATCTCTTACTTTGATTATCATCTGAGGGTTTGTCTTAAATTTCCAGGTATCACATTTAATCGTCAAGAATATCGTGTATGCGAGGAGATAAACAGAGCCATTTGTCTGGTTTCTCAGATTTTAGACGATGATACTGAGACTACGTATATTAATAGTACTTAAGATTTACACATAGATTTATTGAGAAAAGCGTGTACGTAATTATCAATTCGTGTAAATTTGATTAAAACTGTGATAGGTATTTTCTGAATATTCGTATTTAATCATTGAACGAATACAATTTAGATTGAAATCTTCATTGAATGTTCATAAAAATCTTTATCTCTTCATCAAATGACGCCATATTGGTTTGCCTGATGCATGCTGGGGGTTTACACTTGTCGCAATCTGTGGGACCCGTATGTAAATAAATATCAACTCACTGACAGCTGACAAAGGCTACTACATGTCATATTGAATAAATATGAAAATCAAATGACTATAAGTCATATCAGAATACTGTTTACTACATGTATATCTTGTTGCTGGTATCATTTTATAAGATAAACGTTCCTACGATGTTTACTGACTACTCTAATCATCTTTTATCCATTTTCTTAGTTTGCGGTAAGTTTTCGCGGTTTGTTCATGTTTTTAAAACTCTAGAAGAAATAAATGCCAACTTATAATTATAATACAAATATGAATGTGCAATTAACTTGTTAATAAAGATTCAGTCAAGAATTGTACAAAGCACACTCTGCAACAAGTAACTATATTGATCACGGTGCA
Organism: Pododesmus macrochisma; assembly: GCA_032359645.1. Taxonomy (NCBI): domain Eukaryota; kingdom Metazoa; phylum Mollusca; class Bivalvia; order Pectinida; family Anomiidae; genus Pododesmus; species Pododesmus macrochisma. The sequence continues at coordinate 14,528 of JAUMGZ010001466.1, read as the reverse complement.
TTGATTGGACACGCTGTAGCGACATGGCGAATGGTCAAAACGGCAGCCCATGTACTCTGAAGTTTGTGTTCCCACGGTCGCAAGGGTTAAAAATAGAAATGTGTTCTTACCATTTCTGCAAGGGAGGAGTAACAGAACATCACTAATGGTGTTAATTAACAACTTCAAAACAGGATCACAAGTCATGGCCCTTAATTAGCACCCAGAAAGCATTCACTCTGAACGTGTCCCTGTTGCTTTGAAGATTTTTTGTTTCATATTATTTTCTTCATTTCTAACAACTTTGATGTTCTCGTTTAAACATGATAGTGTAATTCTTCTTTACTTCTTGTCATTCAAATTATCATCCACTATGCCAAGACGTTTATATTTACTGTAGTAAAAACACTAAAACATGAAAGTTCAAATTTTAAATAATTATGATCTCAAAAGAAAGGAGTGCAAACCCTTCTATTATGAATAATTTCTAAGTTTCATTGCTAGTAGAATGATAATAGACGCGCACCTGTTTATATAGCTGGGTTTCTATCGTGCATCACTAACATCTGTTATAAATCCCCCGCTAATATTCATCAGGAACTTTCAATACTAAAGTTCCTGTATTCATTAAGTATTGTGTTATTTAAAAAAAATTACAACTTTTTAAATAGCTTGCGATAATCGTCTGGAACAAATTGGCTTTTGTTATAAATATAAAACTGGAATAGTGTAACTGAAATTCGACACTCTTAACTGACTGATAAAATGGTATTATCACGTTTCTGTGATTATATAAATATCATAATTGTTGAACCCGCGATTTTGCGCACAAATGAGTTCGTAGCGTTTTTGTCAGATTATTGTCAATACAGCTTCACGAAGAGGTCCCTTAGTACAAGCGTCCAATTGACTCTGAACCAGCTGTATGGCGCGGCGCGACCAAGTAATAATCAGTGTTGCATTCAACAACAATAAAAAAGTGACCATTCACTTTAAAAACTCAAACTAACTACAAATGATCAAAACTTTTGGTTTTCGCGAAATTAAACGTCAGCCACGAGATGGTTGCTTGGCTGTGTGTCATTATATAATTCGCCATGGCGCATGTCATTCCAACACCCAAACTATGACTGCATGCATCTTGTGGTACTATGGAACCAAGGGAAATTCTGAGACGTATACGTGACCTTATTCCTATAATTACCATTCTTGTTATAGCTTTGGTTTCAGAAAAAGAATACTCAAACTCACAGTTATAACCCTTCATGCATTTCGACATAATTTCCGTTTTTAACGATGACACCCGACGTTACTTCATTAACTTTAATTGGTCATGTTTGGCGGTTCATATGTCAGTTAACATTTAAATACTTTGAAATTTTCTTTTTCATTTAGTTTCAGTGCAGAAACGATATTTAGAAAACAAAGGAAATATTTTCAGTGTTTCGATGTTACTTCAAAGTTAACGTCAGGTGCCGTTTCAAACAAATTGACATATTGGGTGTTCATTGCGATTGGCGGTAGTGCCCTCGTCATTATGGTAACAGTAAAGTCGTCTGTAAGCGTGACAGTAATGAAGATAGAATAATCAAACATTGCCGTATGGTTTCATTGAAGAATTGATCAAAAATCACGAACAATTGCATTACAAGCAATGCGGGTTGTACTTTGTTGGAATATTACACACTAGACAAAAGCTATGTCTAGTTTCATTGTGATCGAAAAAACTGATTAAAAAGTCAAACGAATTCATAGCATTCATGACATTGTACATTACACCTTATCATTGATAGTCAATCGTCAATTACAGACACTTCAACAAGAAAAAAGAATTCCAATGAAAGAGAAAAATAAATTAGAATAAATTAAAGAAAACACGATTTTATGAAAAATTACTCTTGGTCTTCAGTTTAGTGCAAAGCGTCAATATTCACATTAAATGACCACGTTTATAGACGACAAAGAATCTCAGACTAAATAGACAAATCGAGATATTGTGATCGGCCACTGACACAAAAAATCAAAATCAAAAAGTGTCCGTGGTAATTACAACTCTTAACAACCTATTTTCACTAATTGGTTTTTCGACATAATTTTCTTTTTAGGTGTTGATTGTTTCCTGAGTTTTGGTTTTTATTGAACTGTATCGTATCAGCGAAGCTGTGGATTAATTCGCATTTCTTAGCAATATACTGTGTGTTGATACTGGAAACAATTGTTATAGCCTATTGTTGTTTGATTATAACTATATACCAGTATATTTTCATTTCGTGTGGTAATCACCTTCAATATCCCTTCAAATAGAGAGCAAATATGAGAGCATAACTGCAGCATGTGCCAAAGCACCGCGATCTCGCTCGAGACATGTGAATGCCCGTAAAATAGTCCTGCAGGAATAATTGATTTTAAACGTTTTATACACCTTAATAACTTTTAATTATTGTTAATGTTTCTAATTTAAAGACAAACGAAAATATATAAGTAGTAAACTGCATAGATGTTGTATAGACCTTTAAATACAGATTGTCTTGTAAGTCATTGTTCAAGTGCAACAGAAGAGACGAAATAAGGTTGATTTTGTCCAACGTCGCCTGTCGTCCGGTGAGTTTTCATATGTTCAACTTTGACTTCTCCGAAAAGGACAAATTTCAACCAAATGTTGTAGAAAACAGCGTTGGAGAAAGGTATTTAGATTGTTCAGATGGTGGGGGTTAACTCACAAGAGTGACCACTGTGGGAATCATTTTGCGCAATCTAAAAAATCTAATGACTTAGAGACATAGTCGTTAATATTGCATAATTGTGTATAGGTAACATTGGGGAATAAAGAAATAAGTTTGATAGAGGCGTGACTCCGCGATAAAAATTGGTTGCTCATTTTTGAGCGACATTTCAAAATTGTAAACTTTTATCATTTTAAACTCATCACAAGAACGCCATATTTGCTAAATTTGGCAGACGGTATTAGGCCAATACTATTTAGATTCGTTTAAATGCATTGAGATGCCATTAGGGGACTAAAAAGGGGAACATTAGGAGATGACATTTTTATATACTATTAGGTCATAAGTATACCAAATGGAATTATAGAGATGTTGCATCCTAACGGACGATAAAGTCTAATGAGTTTCTTATCTATATGTAAAGACAAGCACTCATACATGACGCATGCTGCAAGTTGACCCTGCAGACAGTTTAAATCAAATATATATTTAACTGAAATGCATTTCATTCTGTAAAGATGTCAAATGAACCTTTTCATTGTACTCGGCTGCAGTAAGTAGTACAATGAATAGATATTTTCAAATCAATAAAAATACTTATGTTCCATGGCACAATATAGTCGTAATAAATTATGAATTAAAGAATCTCAATTTAGCAATACAAGGTCTTAAAGGGCACCGAAAGTGCGTGATTTTTCTTCATTAATGCATATTTAAAGCATACATGATCACAAACAAGATAAAGACAATGGTATATACAAGTCACGAGTTCAGCAATGTTCTTTTGTAGACTAAAAAGATAAAAGAGCATATACGTACGATAAAGAACGAAAATAAGCAGACTTGCTTTTGTTTTTATCAAAACGAATTGTTCCAATGTTTCGAAAACATGCTATATTTTGTTCAATATTGAAACGGGATTGTTATGATAAGCAGGTCATAGTGCCTTGAATTATTTTTATCGAGTGTAGGGGCCAACGGGAGACGTGAGCCAAGTTTGGTTCGGATTCAAAGGGAACCGCTATGGGATGGACCCACATAAAAGGTTAAAGAATTCGAATTGTATCTCACTAGATAGTGTCATTGTCAGAGTGTCCGGATAAGCGATGTATATTAAATCTCGGAGACTATCCAGAGTGTTATCGTTAACTTTGCTCCAGCTTAAAAGGAGACTATACGAGGGCCCCTTTACAGTACATTTTACATTTACTGGTCCTAATTGATCTGGGACTTCTATTGTCGATGTGTCCGAGGATTTCCACTCCATAGTATATTAGAATATACGAATACTTTCTAAGACTCCATGTCGTCCGCAGTACCGAAGGTGTCGGATTGCTATAATTTGATATTATTTTGCTAAGAATTTTGGCCCAGACTTCATTTGTGCGAGTGCTTATTTTGGTCCAGATTGAAATGTGCATGGCAGCCGGGTCCATAAATTGTCATCCGAGATTAAACGACGGACAACAGAAAGTAAACAACTTAACGTTAGTTTTATTAAATGTTTTTTTTTAATGAAACCCCTGTCAATTTATTCAATATATTGCATTTCCAAATTCAACATATAGGCTTCATGACCAAAATGTAGAAACATGCAGTAATTTCATACATTAATAAATCGGTAGTTTTGATCAAACCTTTTCCCTGTAAGTAAGTAATATATAAGTAGGTATTATCTATTTAACATGCGCTAATCATTGTAAACAAGAACATTTGCCAATTTTTCTTATATTTTAAAGACAAAATTGACACCCTCATTTCCCCCAGGCCACGGCCATGTAATAGAACATTAGCGTTAGGGCATATAGCATTATACTATATAAGTAACTTTAGCATATTGACAGACATGGTCACACTTTGGTGTCGATTTGTTAATTATTTTATTTCCTCTAAAATAATAGTGTAGTTAGTCCTGATGTACTAAGACTCCATAGATAATGAAGTTCTCCTCGTGCATTGTTGTTGGCGTGCTATGTGAAATGTCCAAATCTTTGCAGAAATCAAATATTAATGTGACGGACCAACTGCAAGTTTAATCTTCATAGTAAGCACTCCCCCAGGACTGGAAAGAGAGTACCTGCTCATCAGAAGTGGCCTTTCTATACCTTCGAAAAAACAACGATAGAATGATATAGAGATACTGCGATAACATGATGGAGTATTGTATGATATACCGTTGATGAGGCTGTCAATTTTAACACGTTTTCCAAACCTATGTGGTCTTTCTTTCTCGCGTGCATTAACCCCGCTTAGATTATTTTTTCCACCTACAATATGATAACAAGACATATTGCATTGACGTGTTTGACGCAAAATATCAATGTATTTAACTTAGATTATTTTTACCACCTACAATATGATAACGAGACATATCGCATTGACGAATTGGTAGCAAAAATATCAAAGAATTTAATTACAAAAGCATAATTCCACGTCAATTTAGACTTTATTTTAAACTTTTGATGAATAGAAATTCAAATATTCTATATTGGCAAAATTTAAGTCATGTTTTCTTAAACAAAATTCTATATAGAGATAACGGCGTGGTGGCTTAGATGTATAGAGCGTTCGCTTCGTGATCTGGTAGGCGGGGTTGGGATTCCGGCCGCGTCATACCTAAAACGGTAAAATTTGGTAACTTTTTGCTCCTTGATGAGTTCTCAGCATCTCTAAGTAGGAACAAGACTGGTTGGTCCAGTGTCAGGAAAATTTGACCAAGTGAAGTATCATGCCATTTTCTGTGGTGTGATACTTCGGTGAGACAACACTTTAAAGTCGCAATCAGTACGCACTCTCACGAGCAAACACTGTATGTGTGTGACCTTGACACAAGTTGAAGGGTGTGTGGGTGAATCATAATTGTTTTAACAAGGTCAAAGCTGCTTTTTTCCTAATTGACACGTGAAACATCAAACTTAGGAATGCATATTGTCCAAGAAGACAATATAGGTCATAGTTACCATGTAGGAAAATCGTTTTATGTGTATGCATTTAAGTAAACTTATTTAAACAAACATACCTTAACGTTTGTTTCGTATAAGAATGGTGTATTCTTACGGTTTAAAGCTCATTTTGTTTCGAGTTCGTTCCCTTTGTTTTTATTGGAGTTTGTTTGTAATTCTTATTGACCAAAAACTACTGAGGAATGTTCGAATATTGATTTACTTTGTTCCCAAACCAAAAGTGACTCAGATACAAAAAATGGCAAGAGTGGGCGTCTGTTTGTAGAATGACTGACAAAGGTCAACTGTGTCTTCGAAAGTTCTGAATCAGAAAAACGCACGTCAAAGAGAAAAGACTGCCAAAACATATAGATAAAATTAAAGAACACGAAATGATACAACAAAGGGTCCTGGAGAGCATATGTTACTAACATGGTTGTATTTGGATTTTTTTTGACTAGGGCATTTTTTTTAAAAAGAGTTAAACGACACAACAATACTCTCTGAAGATTAATATCCAATTTTACCTACAGCAATTGTATGAGTATTTTAATGATGATCACTATGTTTTTATGATTATAGAACGCTGTGTCACGGAATCTGTTTTTACCAGTGAAATAGTTCTAGGAAAGACATTGTTTCCCACATCGATAACGTTCAACTGTCCTTTTAAGAGACATTCTATTGTAGAAGTTTGCATTTATCAAGGAAATAACACCAGCCTTAAATAGTAATTAAGAATAGTAAAGCATCTGAGAGTTTGTACTAAGGTTAAATGTATTGTTATTTGGCGACGATGAATTTAAGTATGTTTTCAAATTCATTGTAGTTTTTCTTTTGAAACTACAATGAAACTTTATTGGTATTGATATTTGGTCGTTCTTGTGATTATAACTGTAAACTTTGTTAAAAATAGATGTATCAAGGGAGTCGTAAAGTTCAAATGGTCGGATAAAAACACAAAAGGAAGTTCCATTGGACGAATGCTCATTCAGGTATACTTTGTTTACACGTGCTTTTCCCCCACCTGTTAACGCGCGTGAGAAAACAGGTTTGCTTGAACTTTCGAAAAGCGGAGAGAACGAAAAAGCAACAAAGGAATTATATTGATCTCAAGCAACCAAAAACCTGCCATCGTGCCAAAGCTTTACAAAAAAAATCATCTTTGAAAACGTCAAACTATTGCTTAGCTTTGAGTAAAACGTGAACATCCCACATCCGGTTCACTGATAGATGACTTCGTCTTTACCGGAATAACATACAATGCATTGTGGACGGTGCTCGGCAGTAACAATGGTGGCCATATCAAGCGATCGTATAAAACGCCTTTTAGCCATCAACAGACATGATGACCCGATACCATGCAGCAAAGGAAGGGTCATGGGGAATAGAAAAGAATGAATTGGTCTCTGTTTGGACATCTGTTGATGGTGTACATATAGCACCCGACACGCAAAGTGCATATTCTGCATTAATATTACCGAATATAATGAAACGGTTTCAGTAGGGGCCACGGAGCGCAGATGCACGGGACAAGGTCAACAGAACATAATGGCTTTAACAGATTTTAGGACTATGCTTCTTTATGTGCAATTGAAACTAGGGTCCTGACTTTTTGTCTCTTTTGTTTAATGTGCACAAAGGGCATCAAAGCTCCGTGCACCTTGAAAAGAAATTTAAGGGCTATATAAAATTGTGAAGAATTGCATTATTTTCTGTCAGCGGACAAAGGTCATTCAGAAAATCAATAGCTGATCAAAGGTCAAAAGAAGAGAAATCTTTGTAATTAAATCACAATAAATTAGATGAAATTAAAGGTATTGCGGATAAGCTATAAAAGTTCGGGCCCTCTCTAAGTCGTTTGGAGAACATACAACGTCTAGGGGGCCTATTAAACAGTTTTATTTCATCAAACGGACACGGGGAAACGGTTGTAGATTTTTAGCAAACTATCTTGTATATTTTTTTTACACCCCAAGACTTTCCATTTCTATTATATAGTAATTATTTGAGGGATTCTCAAAAGGACATGAAGTCGGCGTTCAAAGTCAGTATCACAAATCTCATAAAACCGACACTTAGGAAACATATCCTTTTATATTATAAAATTCATATTTGAAAATCCATAAAAGTGAGACATCTGTTTTACATGTTCAATGATTGACACATTTTTTTAGAGAATACGACGCGTCTTGACGGTTTGGAAACATGTTGTCAATGACAGTAATGGTTTACTTGCATTTGATAATGTCAAATGTTAAGAAAAAACACGAGCTTCAATATTCATAAATGGGATAAACTAAAAGACGGGAACGCTGCTTTTAATCTTGTCTTTGTACTTTTAGAATGTTATTTGTGTATCTTGATTGTCTCTATTTGGTGCCAGTATATTCATGGGTGGTTAAATCAAATTTATGAAATGTCGAACTTTTGACGGAAATTAAATTCTTTATTTATCATAATGTTGTATTTTATTTCCGTGCATATACTATACGTCTGCTAGTAAACCACCACGCAATATGGTGATAGGAATTCGAGAGAGAAACTTTCACAATAAAAAAGAAAACCTAAAGAAAACTTAGAGCGTCGTTTCGTATAAAATTTTGACATTTTTGAGATAAACCGATATCACGTAATGCGTTTAAAATACCGTGATCGCCACAAGAGCAGTGTGATATCAACATTGTTCAGTGTTTATAAAGATGGATACTTGGAATCACCAATTATTTTATAGAAATTGTATTCCCACGCTGATAAAAAACCAGGATATAACTTTCTAATGGAACTGTTTCTGACGATGCCGGCAACTGTTGAAAGACATTCCTGTACATAGATAATGCTCATCGTTTAGGACAAAGTCGAGATAACTCTCATCATTGTCAGATAGCGACCACAAAACACATCGGCTCAGCTGCTGTATCCAGGAGAATTTAAGATTATAAGCAAAAGTGAAATTTAAACTTTTTTAAATATTGTTTTTATAATGAAAAAAAAAGTTTTATAAAAAGACATATTTCTTTACGTAAACATAAGTGCAAGAAAACGCACACACGTCCCTATCTCATATCTTTATCGCTAGTTATATAACTTAATGTTACTGCTAGTCATCAGTTATATCGACCGGTGCGGTGGCTCAACGGTACAGCATTCGTTCGTGATCCGGAAAGCGGGGTTCGAATCCCGACCAGGTCATACCAATGACGTAAAAGTAACGTATAATAATATCGATTCCTGCAAAGTGTTCAGCATTTTGAGTAAGAGTAAGACTAGTTGGCTCGATGTCAAGATAATGTAATGGAGTAAAGTATCATGTTAATGTGTCGGCGGCGTAATATTTCAATGAAACAACACAATAACGGCGTCATAAGTGCGCACTGTCAAACGCAGACACCGTCTCGATATGACCTAGACATGCTTTGAAGGGATGTTACACCCCAATAAAACCATAAAACAAATTGAATGCAAACATTTTTTTTTTCGATTGCAAAAATATATTTTTTTTAATACAAAAAAATCTTCAAATTTTGCAGCGTTTGACACACCATACATTAAATGTTAAATTAAATCATTTTTATTAGATTTGTAAACAACATTTTCATATTTTGCTTCTTTATTTGATGATCAACATTGAAATATTAGCACGCTTATTAGGCAAATTAAGTAAGTTAATTAAGTAACATAATGTCATGCGGCTTGACATTCCAGTAAAACGGTACTCAGAGCTATATGTACAACAGGAACCCTCTCGATATGATAATGTAACGTGTCGGCACTAGTTCAAAGTGAAACAACAAAAACAACCAGTTGAAGCAAAGGGCATTACTAATGGTGCAATTTAAGGTATTTGGACATTTATATCAAGTTAGTATCAACTTTATGAGTATATTCTATTAAATTTCTAAAAACTACCTACGGTATACAATGGCATGTTAATGGTATCTCATGAGAAGCAATGTTTCCAAAATACATTTAAACAAACCCCAGAAACGAGGCGCCAAATTATGACCTTGTTCCATTAACTCTATATGGTCTTTTTAAAGACTGCGTTTGCAAACCTTGTGTTGTGAATAATGTATAATATGTGTCTGGACCTTTCAAATATAAATGATCGGTCACAGCGAACCTGTTGTGGCTGTTGTCGTTAATGCGTTATCATTTCAATAGGTCCGCACTGTTTGTTGCGAGTTTTATTGACCACTGTCCGAAATTGGCCATAAATTTGTTTTATCAGTCTAATAATAATCATTCTTCATTAAAGGTTTGGTGCGATTTGTGCGTGTTAAAATATAGATAGTTGATAAATAGACAGTAAAATTAATTAACATTAGCTTTCACTCGATAGCGCCGTTAATGCACGTGTCCGAAGTCCTGTCCATCCCCTGTACATTGTCATCGTAAAAAGTAATAACGGGCGCCATTATTAGATGATATCACGTGGAATACGACACAGACGACACCTGTTGGTACCAGGTGAGCGCGAGCTCCGCGCGTGCTTTGGTCAATGCGACCCCTATATGACCCCACTTACGCGTATTTGTGATGCGTTTTACTGAGATATGTTTTTGGATCGATTTCCCGCGGGAAAAGATAACAACTCTACAAACAGTATAGGATGTTGCCTCGGACGTCCTGGAAAGATCGGTCATCCAGGAGACAAGAATGATATCAAAACAAAACACACGTTTATCTGTACTTGTATTGATCGCCCTTTGTCGTTGTTAATTTACTTTGTTAATTGGCATTTGGTCTTCCTTTTTCGGAAACACTTTTTTGTCAACAGGCAAGGCGGGTAATACAAACCTGCAATTATTGAACTCAATATATTTTCGTATTTTATACTCAAACATTTTTTGAGGTTTTTTTATTTATAAAGCAATATTAGCTCTGTTGGTTTTTCCGATATCATTGTTTTCGTCCTTCATCTCAGCCCCGTATGAAATATTTGTCTTATTTAGTTACAACACAGAGAGAACAATAAAAGCCTTATCTAACAGTCTGATTCGTGCACGCTGTGTACGTTAATACGCAAAATCATTTTACCGAGCACATGTTCGTTACAAATATGTTGTATGTGTTAGAAAAAGAGGTATAAACGTGAGTCGTTGTTAATTGTAATTATATATACATACTCAGGTATGTAGTAAACACGTCCCATTATTCTCGAGTAAGACACGTGTCTTACAATCAAGTTTGTTATTATATATACATACTCAGGTATGTAGTAAACACGTTCCATTATACTCGAGTAAGACACGTGTCTTACAACCAAGTTTGTTATTATATATACATACTCAGGTATGTAGTAAACACGTTCCATTATTCTCGAGTAAGACATTTGTCTTACAACCAAGTTTGTTATTATGTATTAATACTCAGGTATGTAGTAAACACGTTCCATTACTTCAGAGTAAGACACGTGTCTTGCAACCAAGTTTGTAATTATATATACATACACAGGTATGTAGTAAACACATTCAATTATTCTCGAGTAAGATAGGTGTCTTGCAATCAAGTGTTAATTATATATTCATACTCAGGTATGTAATAAACACTTTCCATTATTCTCGATAAAGACACGTGTCTTACAACCAAGTTTGTTATTAAATATACATACTCAGGTATGTAGTAAACACGTTCCATTATTGTCGACTAAGACACGTGTCTTACAACCAAGTTTGTTATTATATATACATACTCAGGTATGTAGTAAACACGTTCTGTTATTCTCGAGTAAGACACGTGTCTTACAACCAAGTTTGTTATTATATATACATACTCAGGTATGTAGTAAACACGTTCCGTTATTCTCGAGTAAGACACGTGTCTTACAGCCAAGTTTGTTATTATATATACATACTCAGGTATGTAGTAAACATGTTCCATTATTCTAGAGTAAGACACGTGTCTTACAATCAAGTTTGTTATTATATATACATACTCAGGTATGTAGTAAACATGTTCCATTATTCTCGAGTAAGACACGTGCCTTGCAAACAAGTTTGTAATAAAATTAGCAAACTAAAGAAAACTTATATTTAAAAATGGGTTAAAATCCCAACCCCATTTTTTAAAATAAAGTTGGAAATTTTACAAAGTGAGTTAATGTCTCAACCGATTTTAAAATAAAAAATAAATGTAATGTAGGTTGGAATGTCACATACACAATGCAATTTATAATTTTTTAAAACGAATCAATGTTGAATATTGTTAAATGTAATTGCTAATTGCTTTAAGAAATAATATAGGTCTACGTCACTTATTCTTGATAATGCTAAAACAGACTCTATGTAAACGTTCACTTACCAACAACGGCGCGGTGGCTCGAAGGTATCTCTGCATGCGCCTTGTGATCCGGTAAGCGCGGTGACTCGGAGGTATCTCTGCATTCGCCTTGTGATCCGGTTAGCGCGGTGACTCGGAGGTATCTCTGCATTCGCCTTGTGATCCGGTAAGCGCGGTGGCTCGGAGGTATTTCTGCATTCGTCTTGTGATCCGGTAAGCGCGGTGGCTTGGAGGTTTCTCTGCATTCGTCTTGTGATCCGGTAAGCGCGGTGGTTCGGAGGTATCTCTGCATTCGTCTTATGATCCGGTAAGCGAAATGGCTCGGAGGTATCTCTGTATTCGTCTTGTGATCCGGTAAGCGCAATGGCTTGGGGGTATCTCTGCATTCGCCCAGTGATCCGGTAAGCGTGGTGGTTCGGAGGTATCTCTCTGCATTCGTCTTGGGATCCGGTAAGCTTAGTGGCTTAGAGGTATCTCTCTGCATTCGCCTTGTGATCCGGTAAGCGCGGTGGCTCGGAGGTATCTCTGCATTCGCCTTGTGATCCGGTAAGCGCGGGTTCGATTCCCTGCCGCGTCAGAACATAAGACGTTAAAGTTAGGTAATCTTCTCGCTCCCCGCTAAGTGCTCAGCATTACTGGGTAGGAGGAGGAGGACAGGTTGGCTCGGTGTCAGGATAATGTGACTGAGTGAAGTATCATGTCAAAGTGTCTGCGGTTTGATATTTTAGTGAGACAGCACTATAAAGTCACCATCAGTGCGCACTGTCACAAGCAGACACCGTCTCGATATGACCTAGACATGAGTTAAAACAAACAAACTTACCAACACATTGTGAGAATTCCTGCAACACATCTGATGTAAAATTTATGACTTATAATTTGTATTGTACATGTTTTGTAAGATAACGTTCACAATAAATCGAATGTTTTTATAAGAACTCTGATAAATTTTATTTCTATTATTTTAAGATTGACTTTCGATATTGTTGTGTTTATTGGCAATGCACGAAACGGTATTTCTGTGTTAACGGAATTGAGGTAATAATAATACATTCATAATTTTATACCAAAAAAGGTGATTCGACAATGATCCATTAGATGCAATTAGATCGCAAGGCAATCTTTATATTTAAAATTAACATCATTTTAAGCAGACTTCAAGAATATTTTCAAAATTATGTTATTCTGTATCCTTGTGTGGTTTGGAAGATAATCCTCACTAAATGTAAGATAAGGACAGAGTAGGGGCTTCATCAGGACGTGTCATTCGTCCACTTAATCTGTTTTTTTGTTTGCCCTTTAAGTTTTCGAAAAAAAGGTATTGTAGTGCATGTGCCATCCGGCGACAGCTCTATTTTATATTATTGTAACTCACTTAGTTTGTAATGAATTATTTCAAAAGTGAGCTGTGATTGTACTGATAATTATAACAAGGTGCGTTGAATTCTTTGTAATTATTTCCAAGGTTACTTTAAAGTGTGTTGCAATTATATTACAAACTGAGTCGTAACATACGTAATGTACTTATATTGATACTACGAGGCAGAAGCAGAATACACAAGTAACGTTAACACGTATTTCGTTTTTATTTTAGGTATATTACGGTTTCAGCTGAGTTGACTGAAATGAAGATTGTCGGAGGGTGTGACCGGCGTTGGTGATCCACACAAATACGATGTTGCAGTGTTTAAGCATCACCAGTCTCTATATAATAAGCGAAATACATATTTGTTGATTTATCTGAAATAGAAAATTAATTAAAACAAAACTTCCAAAAAGTTCTAATGTAACTGTATATACATAAAACTGTAATCAAAATGATGCACAGCTCCTTATTATTCTTGAAAATTAGGATGACAATTAAGTTATTTTTATTTTGTACTTAAGATATTCTAAGAGAAATGCAGGTTAGCCAAAAGTCTTTGTTTGTTACCTCAAAAACAACACAGAAGACAGTAACAATGAAAGATTTTCAAATCATATTGATTTATGCGGGTTTATTCATTGAAATCGGACATCACTTCGATATTGAATGCGTACAAACACAATATGTATGGAGTTTGTGGCATTGACTGCACAATCGATCAGTTTCATTGTCCGATGTGTCGTTTACGCATGACAATTATGTACTTCCTGTTGAAGGATTCAGCGTCTGGGTTATAGAAATGCTTTATTAAGTTAATCGTTTCAGGCATTATTGGTGATTGAATCGGACGATGGAGTAAATTATTGCTACTAAAAGGAGTACAAGGCTAATTAAAAGGTATCTAAGCCCCTTCGATTTCACTGGTTTCCAACAAAGCAAACAAATAGAATACAATGAGATACAAACAGTGCCACGGGACCGCGTGACAATTGGTTTGTAAATGACAATGACGAACACAAGATCTTTAAACTAGATCACGGTAAAACTACCCATAAGCAATGTATATTTTTCAAGACAAAAATAAATAAAACTTAATACTTATTCAACTACTACTACTAGGTAAGTTTATAAGTAACCTGTGACAGCATGGTTTTTAGTATTGAGAGAGAGAGAGAGAGAGAGAGAGAGAGAGAGAGAGAGAGAGAGAGAGAGAGAGAGAGAGAGAGAGAGAAAAAA
>JAUMGZ010001455.1:0-10511 GCA_032359645.1 Pododesmus macrochisma | reverse complement strand
TGTCATCGTGGAATAAGTGTTTATTATGTCCTCGAAGTCCCCGGTAAATCTGACCGGGGATTTTCGCCATAGAAAGATTAGGGAAGACTCCAGCCAGTCCAGGACGTCTAGGGATGAATATACCGGAGCGGCCTGTACAGGACTAAGTCCGCTGAAACTTTTACAAATGTGTTTGTTTTGACTGAAGCCGAGTCCAGCACAACAAACCCGAATCAGAAAAAATCGGCCATGCTTTCTGTATGAATCTAGATTAAACGGTATGCACTTATACAACTATAGGTTTGCGTTCGCGACAAACAGCTTTGTGATGCAGATTTGGCGCGAACAATAAAAGACACGGATCAGGGTTTCAAAATTCTGGATTTTTGTACGTCGGAGAAAATAAAAGAGGGCAAATTTCAATTTTATTTTTTTTTCATTTTTGCGTGATTTACGGTCGGCGGGTCTGAGAAACTAAAAATATAAAAACTCTGGCCTAAGGCCTTGAGATCCAATCCTTTCTTGACCAGAACTTATTTTTTATAAAAAAAATTTAAAAGAAATTTGACCGAGTGTCATTTCAAAAGACATTGAAATACACTTATCCACAATGTTATTTTAGTATCAAATGAGTTACCTCCCCTGCATAAGAAGCAAGTGGTGATATTTCACAGCCAACTGATGAGTCTTCAATGTCCGATTTTCTACTGTTAGGAGAAAAATATAAATTAAATATTATTTCTGCAATTTTATGAAAGAAAAAAAAAGCAAATATCATTTCAAAAATACAAAGGCACTTTTTAAGAGAACTTATTTTTATGTTTTAGTTTGAAGAAGTGCTTGGACACGTAATGATAATGATCAACTATTACTGCAACACATATACATGTATACCTTTGTATTTTAGCACAAACCTTTCTAAATAGAATATTTATCTTTAACTCACTCAAGTGGTAGAATTGAAAAAATTAACATATACATTATTAAATGATAATAGATAAAGAAACAGATCAAATTTTCTACAACAGTACCTTCGAAAATCAAATTGTTGACGGAATACTTTACAATCAATGTATGCAACAATGCACAGATTACATCTTTTAAAAAGAAATAAAACCCAAACTGAACAAGTTGTATCGAATCCGCTATGTTTTTTAAGAGATAACATTAAGTTTGTTATTAACATTTTTTTCTCATATAAAATAGATTTCTACATACAAAGTAGTTGGTGTATATTTAATCTAATGGGAAGATGTGTTGGAGATGTAGGGGAGATAATCGCTGGTTTTTAGAGTTGAGGGGAGATAACTCACCTGTCTCCACTGCCATTCCTATTTTGGTCACTGCAGAATGAGACAGATTAGATTTAACATGCAGCATGCATACAACAGGTGAATCATTAACAACATCAATGAAAACTTCTCACAAGGTTTTGGAAGGTCATCAAATTTTGATTATGGGTAAAAAAAACAACAATTTCCTGCTATTAGTATTATAATATTTGTTGATAAAAATGTTAGGTAGGTAGGCGTAGGCAGATAAATCTTTTTACTTGCAATATTTAAGTTTTTACACTTGTTATATAGAGATTGGAATGTTTTGGCTTGAACAGTGCATAACATTGTCTAAAATTGTCCTAAAACATTAGGGTACAAGTAGGCACATCAAATTGAAAAAACACTTATTTTATTAACTCTATTTGCATGTTATTTTGTTGCCACACATTATTACATGACTTGACTTATTTTCAAAATCTTGTGAGAAGTAATTTGGTGACATACATTTACTAAGAAGAGGCCGATAGGGCCGTAACGTCTATCTGGATCAAGCATGCATATAAGTAATGATAGTGATACTTCCTAGTTTAACCCTCTTGGGGTTGAGCCCCTTCATTTGAACAAATCTGAATCCCTTTCCCCTAGTGATTCTTCCTACCAAGTTTTGATGAAATTTGTCCAATGGTTTTTGAGAAGTGGAAAATTTTGAAAAGTTAACATATTTGCTATAGTGTTGAACTTTGACCCCAAAACGCATAATCTATTTTGGACCCCAGGGTCATGCTTTATACAAACTTGATTCTCCCTGCCCTAAAATTACTACAAACCAGAGCATTAGGTTCTAGGATTTATAGTTTTTTAGAAGATTTTGAAATGATATCAAATTTACCACCTTTTGGCCCCTAGTGGTGCCCTCTTGGGGGCCAAGCCCCTTCATTTGAACAAATCTGAATCCTCTTTCCCTAGTGATACTTCCTACCAAGTTCGGATGAAATTGGTCCAGTGGTTTTAAAGAAGATGTTGAAAATATGAAAGTTTATGACAACAGACAGGATTTGTATCAGAAAAGTCCACCTTCGAGCTGGACCTTGGGTCCAGATGGACAAAACATTACTTTAAATTAACATAGTGGAAGCTTGTTAATAATTACATAATCAGATTACATACAATGCAACATTCAGTGATACAAAAGATAACTCTAAATAAGTGCAAACAACAGAAGGAGAGGTATCCACGATAGTATTTAAAGTGCAACATACAAATCTAACCAGACAGTTATGTTATAACAGGCAGAAACACATTGGGTAAAAATATCTATATTCAAAGCATGGGTAACAACATGTATCAATGACCCAAAAATACTTCTAAAATATACCAATCAACTTTCCTATAAAGTAGGTTAAAAATCTTTTTGAATGTAAAGCTATATTTGCCATGCTATTCATTCTATACATAAACTAAACACAATACAATAAATACAATTATTTATATTGTCCAAGCCACTTTTGATCTTATTTCCAGTAAATGAAATCAATTACAAATTAACAACAACTATTTATAATTAATAATATATTTGGAACAATCAAATCGAAGTATAAATCACGGATTTTTGATTTTCTGAAACAGTCTTCTGCAATGATTCTTTTCTACGATATAAGGCTTTACAATAATAACTATCTAAATACAGCTATGGGTGAGGATAAACTTCATCATAAAGCATCAAAAGAGAACTTACCATGGAATGTCAGAATATTGTGTCCCATCATTGTGTACAAATTTGGCGCCAGCACTTAGAATGTAGCGGTGATGAAGACTTGACAGTGAATGACGACATGTAGTGGGTGTGTCCTTGGCCTCCGTGTCTGCATTTTTCAAAGGCGCGAACTCATCTTCACGTAGCACATCCCAGACAGCAAAGTCCCTGTCACATTTACACAAAAACCACAGACAAAACCAGGTGTCATTGGGTGAGAGGGGTCAACAGATAGGTCATGATTGAGGAGGTATGGCAGGGGAGATAAATCAATGAAATAAGGGGCGATAAGTTCACAAAGGAACAGAAAGTGATTTTTACAGTGATATTAGAATGATACACAAGCAAGCAGTGTTAAAATGACAGGTTTTATCCAGCATGTTGTGGTAGCAGCAGTGTAACAGCAGCAGTGTAAGTTCCATGGTAAGCCCAAGTGAGTACAAGCCACACACAAAGAAAAGAGAGAAAAAAAGTATAAATTAGTGATAATATACTACAGTATATATTAGTGATAATATACTACAGTATATATGTAAGTGATAATATACTACAGTAAACATTAGTGATAATATACTACAGTATACATTAGTGATAATATGCTACAGTATACATTAGTGATAATATACTACAGTATACATTAGTGATAATATACTACAGTATACATTAGTGATATTATACTACAGTATACATTAGTGATAATATACTACAGTATATATAAGTGATTATAATTAAATAAATGAACAAACTGTAAAAAAAAAAGTGTCTTATCAATAGGACTGTTAGTTCAATGACTGTGGTGCTTCAATGTCTATTACATTTTTTATACATATTGAAGCATTGTTTGATATGAACAGAGATTGTTCAATCTGTCAAAACCTTCACGTCAATCAGAGTTTACCAGTAATTTATGTACATTAAAATCAGCAAAGTCTCAGATTTTAAAGATAAGCACACCAAGTAGAGATTCCTATTTGATAAATCTTTAAAAAAAAAAAAGAAAAAAAAAAGAAAAACAATAGATTTGTAGTAGTCCATCAAATTAAATCGTAGCAATTTTTCACCCCAACCCAAACCCCACGTAAAAAATTTGAAAACGTGAATAAAAAAACGTGTGTGTGTGTGGATGTTTATACCCTATTCTGTAGATAAGTAAGTAGAGACGCAAAAGCAAACTGATACACCGAGTTATAGGTAAATATCCCACATGTTCATTGTATATTATATATTTTTTTCAACCGGACAATAGCAAGAGTATATTGTTCCTTGTTCCCCAAGACAGGAACTATTTCCCGAGGCACACAATAAACTTTCCTCTATTGTCCTCATAGCCAGATAAATCCATGGGAAAATAACACTGAAGCTATTTACCAGCAAGTTTAATTCAGAAAGAATAGCAGATTTATTCTCATTTCTCATTGAAAAATATTCAGAGGTGTAATAAAGGATTAATAATACATTGTCTAGAGTGTAAGAATACATCAAGCTATTTATAAATTACAACAGTGAACCGCCCAATGCAATCTATCAATTGAATCTTCTTTATTCAATAGCAATCATAATCACTTTGGACTTAACACTGTTTTCAGTAGTTCTTTAATGATATTATTTGCCTATTAAAACTTGTTTTGGTTATTTTCTCGTAAAATCCTTCTTGGTGACTCATTTTTGTGATTTTGAGAAGGAAATAACTGAAAAAGTTAAACTGTATTTTCTATAAACCAATGTGTACTTTCCCAATTGTGAGGAGGCAAAGAATCAGTGACAATTGTTACTATTGTAAATGCAATGTTCACAATCTTACATAACACAACGTTTTAATAGTACAATAATTGTACATGTATTGCAATATCAGTTAGCAAATATTTTAACCAAATAGCATTTAAAATGTACCAAATTAAAACAGTTGGCTCCATCTGATGTGCTTTTAACTTAAATTCTATATACATAGTACCAATTTCATACTTGCCAAATTTTCAACATTTTCATGGGGGGATATCATGTGTCTAAATCTAAAATTGTCCATAAAGTAATTACTTACAATCCTCCCTGTTTAGCAGATAATAGTCTAAAATGAATATTTTCTGTTGCTTCATGCAATGTATTAATTTGATAAGAAATTAAAACAAGATTTACTGAATACTGGAGGTATGTAAAGACCAAAATAATGGTAAAAATTCAGGAGTCATCGATATCATCTTAAACAGGGAGACTTGATAAGAATGCAATTTGTGAAAATAAAAATAAGATGCTGCTTATTGTTCCCAAAGGAAAGGCACACAGTTTTTTGTTGTTGTTGTTGTTGAATAGTTAGTTCTGATAAGACACGAGTTAATGAATACACAATACCACAGCAACATTAAGCTTGTAAAACAAATACCAATGCATAGCTGTTACAGTACATCTCGTATATAGAAATACTCAGTTGATAGTTTATAAATTACCATGAAGTTTGCATTGAGAGTAAATATGTTGTGCCGGCCTTTGTTAATGATAGAATATTACTTAATATCTAAAGTGTGCATTCAGAATGAAAAGAATTCTACCATCTAAACATTCATTCATTTCTTCTTAACAATATCATACTATTTAAGGGAAGACTAGTCGACATGATTTACTAATAAAGTTCTAGCCAATGAAAAGTACAAATAAGCAATTTGGATGAAAAGATAATAGAGTCAAAGCTGACAGCATAAACATAGAATCTAAAAGCTACTGATGAACTATAAAGAATAAACTACCAATAACTACAACACTAATTTTAGAAATTCATTTTTATTTAGCATTCATTCTACAAAAAGATATGCTTTTAGGACTGTTCAAGAACCACATGGGAGGGATGGGAGACATTTTTTCAGAGGCCCCACCACCCATCAAATATTAAAACTGATTTATTATAAGGAATGGTAGGCAGATCTGGATTGAATCCCACCACCCATAATATATTAATTCAGGTACCTCCCAACCCTCCCATATGGTTAATTCTGGAACAGCCCTTAAAGGACCAAACAAAAATCAAGAAAAACTTTCAAAGATTTATTAAAATCTTTAAGACAGTGTACGCCATGTCATTTTGTACTTATTAAGTAGCAGAATTGAGATATAAGAACAAAATTGTAAATACACATGTGTAACATGTGAAAACAAATTACAGTCAAGCTTACTTACACTGAACTTTCTTAATTTGAAAAATCAGTTAGATTGAAATAAAATTGAAGTCCCCAACTAAATGCCTTCACTTTCTTTGTTTTAATTTATTTTTTAGATTACACTCATTTTGATTTAAATTTCAACTAATTTGAAATTTACATTATCAGCTGAATTCCTAATGTGTTGTTTTGAACACGGTTAATTTAAAGTCCTGTTTGACTGCGGCTCAGATAAAAGACATTTTGTGCACTATCCCTACGAGTGATGAAACGTGTGTTGCATTAGAAATGGTGTACACACTTCTACGAGGTCAAACTGATGTTCAAGCTAAAATGATCTTGTGAATAAATATATTAGACGTGTTTACATCCCGAGGTGGCAAGAGACAATCACAGATCATTGACTTTTTTTGTAAAAAGAAATAATGATGACGATTCATGTGCATCTCAGACTATGGCTACATTGATTGCATTCAGATTCTTCATGGATTTTTCAAAAAGAAAACTGTCATTAAAGTTGTAAAAATTAATTGTGATTTATACAAAATCAGAATTAAATAAGTCTATTTTGTTATTAAATATATAAATAACAGATTATACATAAATGTATGCAAATGTATGTACTGGAATGTTTCTTGTACATGTATCAGTGTACATTATATGTACATTACATGTGCACACAAACTCAATTATGGTTACACTGTAATTCAGTTAATTTGGAAAAAACATATGGGTCACTTGAATTTCATTCAAACCAAGTCTGACTGTATTAACAAATTACCTCCCCTTTATTTATTTCCTGCCGATAGTATGTATCAAATTTTACACTCAAACTATCAAAATCAAAAGGAATAATTAATGCTGAATTATTGATCATGACTCTAAAGACTTTTGAGTATTAAAGTGAGTACTTACGATGCAAAATGGAATACATCGAAGACAAATTTTTCCATTTTTATGCCATTTGGTTTTGTAGGTTTCTGTAGTTGCATGTTATCATCAATGTAAGGTATCTTCTTCTTGGCCACGTGATGCTTCAGTTCTTTTTCCTTCTCTGGACTGTACACATATATACAAGATTACTTCATATGATCAATAACTTAACATATACATGTATATACAGTGAAACCTGCTCTATCGACCACCTCTATATTAAAGAGACCATCTGCACATAAAGACCACTAAAATCAGGTCCCTTCAAGTCTAATTACACTTATTTTTACCTGTATATAGTGACCACCTCTATATAAAGACCATTTTTTCTGGTCTCTTGGGTGGTCTTTATAGACAGGTTTGACTGTACAACTTTACTGGCAATACAGATACTTCATATGACCAACAATTGAAGCATAAACAAGTGACTGAATCACAGTAAAGCAACTATTTTAATGTAATCATAATTCTCATTTTAACAGTTAAAACAAATGTGAAATAATAGATAGTACAGTTAAGTAAAAAATCTTACTCTGTAACATCTTTGAGGAATTTCAGTGTGAAGAAATGATTGCAGATATTGCCGGCATTGAACAAGAGCGTGCCGTTTTCCTTGCGTAACTCTGCAGTTTTCAACGTGATTTCACTATACTCCACCACCTGGTACTTCCCTTCCACTTTACATACAACACCCACAGCTTCTGTTGGAAAAGCCTTCTCTACAGCCTAGAGAAGAAAGAAAATTTAAACAATTTTAAAGATTAAAAGTAATAATCATATTTAAAACAGCATTTTTGTTTGGCTTGAAAGAGACTGTGACGCCATCGTTGTGTTTTGTTTGGCTTGAAAGAGACTGTGACGCCATTGTTGCATTTTCTTCCCTAATTCAAAGTTAATAAGACTTGATTTCCAATATTGTAATGTGGTTTAGTCACTTACTTGTTGTGGTAATGTGGTGTAATACAATTAAGATATCCATCTTTTTCTAATTCTTGTTATTAAATGTGATTTTGCTTGTTTCTGGCTTTTGAGTCAAGTGTTTTTTTTATTGTCTTACAGTCAAAAAAAATGATCATAAAGTAAGTCATGTTCAAAGCTGAGTATAACAAGACAATTTTTCATAACTTAAAATCATAACTCGAACAGTAAAGTCATTACATTTTGTCACAATTGGCAGTTATTAAGATTTACCTTAGCACCGCAGCTAGCGCCCTTGTTGACACAGAATTCGATGAAGATGGGTTGGAACATTAAAGTCATTACATTTTGTCATATTGTTCATTGGCAGTCATTTAGATTTACCTTAGCACCACAGCTAGCGCCCTTGTTGACACAGAATTCGATGAAGATGGGTTGGAACATTAAAGTCATTACATCTTGTCATATTTTTCATTGGCAGTCATTTAGATTTACCTTAGCACCACAGCTAGCGCCCTTGTTGATACAGAATCCGATGAAGATGGGATCAGCCATTTTGACTAATATATTGTCTACACAGTAGACGTGTACATACTGTATTCCTCTACGCTCCATGTCTTCCAGAATCTTCCACTTGCGCAACGCTCTGTACAAACCTCCGTTACCGTCTAGAGAAATACAAAATTTAATGAACTATATGTATAAATACATTGAATGTCAAAGCTGGCTGTATAAAAGTGAACTATGTTTAATTCAAATCTTTAAAGTTTTAAATTCTGAACCTAAAATAATAATAATTTTGGGAAATTTATTGTTAAAATTTGGAGAAATTACACTTTTTTTTTGATTGGGAAAGGTACTGGAGTCTGCTAATAACAGTAGAAAAATCCCTGATTGTCTATCTAACCACACTCTACTGTGAGTTATGGCTAATGTAGTCAAATAATTTATCATCTTGACGATCATGATCAATCAGTGAGTCTCTATAGATTGGAAACAATCAGCATCTAAATATTACCTTCATATAGTTATTTCATGTTAACATATTTTTTAAGCATTAAGAATTATATAATGATGTACAGCTAGGTAATCTTATCAAAAACATACAGAATTCAGTTTACACCTAACCTCATTAGAATAAGTAAATAATCTCAGAGATGCGCCTTTGAGATTTAAATATAGATAAACATATAGTTTGTCTGTCTTACTCAGTAGTGTATTTAAACTTGACCTCTATAAAACTATATATACACTATATATGATACATTAAACTAAGCTTAGATAACATATCTAACATACCCCGTACATATTAGCATTTTGTGAATAATAACAGATGAAAAGGTTCATTTTCTCCTTTTTTAGACTTTTAAGGATCGAGGTCAGCGTCTTCAGATTAAGTAAGCAATCAAATAATCACTCATAAGATAGTCGTCTACATAATTGGATTTATAAGGTCTGTTTACAAATTATCAATATTTACAAACAAACCCTGCTATCTCAGTGCAACTATACATAATGTTTAAAATCAGCTGTAACTTAAGTACACAAGTCAACATGTCAGGGCAGTGTTAAGTAACAAGTTATTACTGTCACTCTCCGCGATGTTTACACAATAAACATTCCTGTAACAGTAAAACAGACTTACTACACCTTAAGTCAACAAACATAGAGAGATTCCTCCAGAATAAGATGAGCTGATATCTAGCTTCTTGTCCCAGACAACTTAATAACAAGTAGAAGTGGAACATGTTATATTTGTCACAATCTCACATTGGCCGGGTTTAATCTCTTACATTTGGCTTGGTTTGGTGTACAGTATTCATATATGTTTAGTGTGCAGTATTTATATATAAAGTGACTAGTACATATTGTCTTACTAATAGCTGACACAAACAAATCATAATATGTTGGTTTGTTTATATGAGTTTAGCGTCCCTTTAACTCATGTATAGGTCATATCGAGACGATGTCTGCTTGTGACAGTGCGCACTTATGGCGACTTTAAAGTGTTGTCTCACTGAAATATTATGCCACAGACACATTGACATATATGACACTTCACTCGGTCACATTATCCTGACACAGAGACAACCAGTCCTCCTCCTAACCAGAAAGGCTGAGCATTTAGCAGGGAGTGTGAAGATTGCCTAATTTTAACGTCGTAGGTTTTGAAGCGACCAGGATTCAATCCCATGACCTGTGATTTTAGCACCAGTCTACCATCACAAAGTGAACGCCCTACCCACTTGGCCACTAAGGTTAATCTGGGGGATGTATACTGGATCATATTACATGTTTGCCTATATGATATAAATGATTTATACACACTTGGTTTTTATTCTTTTTTATCCTATTCATTTGATGACTCAGTTTTCTTTTTAAAAACATTAATTTAATTGTGTTTTTGTTTGCGTTTGTGTTAAGGGCCTATTGTCCAATCAACAGCTAAGGTCATTTACAGACGTGCCAGTTTTACTGGTGGAGGAAACCGGAGTACCCGGAGTA
>JAUMGZ010001444.1:0-10512 GCA_032359645.1 Pododesmus macrochisma | reverse complement strand
AGGAATTAAGTGATGCAGGTCAGTGAGAGTTTTACATTTATGGTTCTTACCAATGAAGTCTCGTACGACTATGGTGCTATCTTGAGTCCACGTTTTAGCAACACGTTTATTTCGTTGTAGTTCTCTGGCTGTTCTGAAAACATCAGTACGTTGACATGTTAGGGCTTCGTTGAAATAGATACGATCTGATTCACTGTTAATCTTCTGCAACTCGAAGCGTGCTTGGTAGACTCGAGCCCGTGTACGGTACGAGATAAATCTTACAATAATATCTCGAGGATACTTGGCATTAAGGCGACGAGGACCAACTCTGTGAGATCTGGAAATATCATTACACCCAATGTTAAGACCAAGTTTATCAAATATGTCAAGTAGTAGACCATCCATATCTTCTGACATTACATTACCAGATGTCTGCCTAAGTTCAGATATACCGGCGATTTTAAGACAAGTACGCCTGCTGTATTGTTCAAGCTCATCTAGTCTAGATGAAAAGGAGGCATCATTAATAGAAGATATATGATCATTCACTTGTTCTCTGATCAAGGACTTGATGTCGAGTTCAGGAGGGCGTCCGTAAATAGGGTGTTAGACATCAGTTTGTTAACCAGTATGTTCATGGTTTCAGGGTTATTTATTGCTGGCAATTGACTCAATAAAAGAACTAGTGTCAGACATATCAGTTCGTGGACGCTTACAAGTGGGCTGATTAGAACTAGTCTTGTTGGCTGGTGAAGTGCCCCACTGGTTACGAGTGTTCTTATTTTGATGCGATTTAGGCATGATTTGTAATAATCAATGAGCACAACGATGTAATAATGATAATATGCAAATAATGTTGACAATAAAAAATACTTCTAATCAATACACAAGTCATTCAAGTGGAAGATAGAATGCATGGATGAGCGATCGCGAGTTAGTGACGAACAAAGAACAATGGACGTCTCGGGTGAAATGAAAATATCGAGACCATAGAGATAAGGACTCACTCATGACAGGCAAAGTTCAATTGTTGATGATCACGAATAACATGTGAAACAAAGATAGAATAGAGCTAATACTCGCTCATGTTCTACTGAAACTTATAAATTAACAAAACAAATTGAAATTACAATGTACAGAGATATGATGAAAATACATGGTATTATGGACCATGATTGAATCCTCCTCTTTGTGGCCTCCTCACGCCCTGAGGAAAACAACCCAGTGGGAAAAACCTCAAGCCCAAGGGCGGTAAAAAATTAGAAGGTCAATGTCCGAGTCTGCCAAAAGGAGTCGGCCGAGGAGGGGTGCGTGGGCCAAGTCTTCGCACCACATAGTTAAATATATGTGAACCTTAGTTTACAATAATACGAACACAGTACATATCTGACTGAGCTTATTATAAAAACTAAACAGAATTATCAAATAGTGAAATCTAACCTAAGCTATGTAAAAGTATGTACATGTACAAAAAAGTAAGATAATCATGACAATAACATGTTTACTATACAACTTAACCCAAACTTATAAGTTATGTACAAGTTACTAAATATATTAGGATTCCTTTAATGAACCAAAGCACCTAGTGATACCAAATTAAAATAAGACTATATGTGGCCAGGAAAGGGGAGGAGGTGGGTGTTCACGATTTAGCCTGGCTTACCTTTGAATGTGCCTTTGCCCTTTGACCATATGAACTGGAGTGACGCTGAGTGCAAAGTGCAAGAGTCTTTGTCACTCCAGCGAGGTTTGATTGGTCAACGAAAAGGTCACGAACTGTAGCGAAAATTTTCATTGGTTTATAATAATAGATTAATTTGTCATTTTGGAAAATTACCGAAATATATATAATGTAGGGATTCCCTCCACATAAATTTATTTATCTAGATAAATTGTACGTATGCATAGCTAGGGTATGTACAACATGTAGTATTTGCCGACATATTTCGCTACAAAATGTCACACACTAAAAACAAATTTCAGAATCATGCTACGGCTATGCTCTACTATAATACATAATAGACCAACATTGGATGGAAGTCAAGTCAAGTTTAGATTGAATCCCAAATTGAATGTTAGAAAGCAAAAAGATAACATTGGGCCAATGAATGATTAACCTTCGATGCTGTTTTGTAACTATGAGGTGGTGAATTCAGATTTCTCAATATTACAAACACATCAGTTTAACATTCACAGAAACATACAAATACAGATCACTGAACTCGATCCTTTCAGGTACAAACTTTAACAAAATATAACGAGCACCCACAATGTCACTGCAATATACAACGACTTCAGATCAAAGTCACACTGACCTAAAATTAAAGAATAATGGCTTAAATGACCCACTGGTAGGATAAATGATAGAAAATTATATACAAGATGAATTTTTTATCCCCTGTAACTGAAGACAGATGAGATTCTAACATTCCAAATGATAGCCCTGAATACAAAATGGTAGTCAAATTACCTACAACTTATAATTATAAGGGGAATAACCCACATCTTTGGGCCACACACCTGTAAATGTGTTACAATTCTCATATATGAGAGCTTACTCATTCAGCAATTTAATGTAATGCTTCCTAATTCATAATATCTCTGACTGTTTATGCTTTATTCACTGGAAGATACAGTGGAAATTGTTTTTGATTAACCAACATATGTAACATCTTCAAAGATACAGTGATATTATTCATGTTCTTTCAAATTTAGTAAAATACCATCAATATTTCATTACATGAACGATTACTTCACCACATCATTAACATTTTAATAACAGCTTTGACATTTTGTCAGTCAATAAAAACGAAATTAACATAACTTTGTGTCATTAGGACTGCGCATAAATCAAGAGATAATGTCACATAACAACATAGTACACCATTATATCATGCTGGTAATTACAATCATAAAGGGACATAACTCTGGTAAGAATAAAGGGGCATAATCCTTAATTTATAACAATATGTTTAATTTGGGATACATAATTCAATATTTGTTTCAACTTGGCTAAATTCTATGTATATGAACTTTAAATGTCTACAATTACACTATATGTGAGTCTATAATCTGACATTTTAATATGTGATTTCATTTTCCCCTAAGCAGCATCCATTGAATGCGGTTAATTTGTAGGTGAGCTTGGGGCTACAGACAAGGTCCTGTCACCCCTTGACGTCACTCTTTCTTATATATATATATTTAATGGTGGCCGTCTCAGTTTCAAAATTTGCAATTTTAAGTCAGCAAAAGTCAAATATTTCTTCTGTAAAATCTTAAGAAACGTATTATATAAGTTTGAAATAAAACACTCCTACCAATTAAACGATGACACCACCCTTGGCACGATAAATGCAATCTAAGGCTTGTCCTACATTATTAATATCGTGGAATTCCTTTATAAATATTTCAGAACAAACTTATCTATTTATCAAGAATATGATAAATATGAAACAGAATACGTAGGCGTCCAGAAAATGGTATGCTGCGATTCATCAGATGCTTTTTTATAGACATAGGGGACAGTATGTATTACTGGTATGTGTGTATAATATGTCTCTCGTTGAGACGCTGGTAAAGAACACTTGTCAACGTGACCTGTAAACTTACCCCTAGGTTAACTTGGGGACAATCAGATCTCTATAGATAATTCTACAAGAATTTCTGATACTTTTCCATCTCGCCGTTGCCAGATTTGGGTACTCTTACGTTAAATCAAGTTCTGATGATATCTATATACAGTGCCTTATGGCAACGAATGGCCTACCTTATATTCATTTCTATTTCATTTTTTTTTATTATGCAAATTTTTCCCGCTCTGCATGTTGTGTATTGAAAAACTTTAAATTCTTATACTGACCTACTTAATGTCACATAGTTTTCAATTAAATATATATTCATAGACACTTTGTAAAACCTAGGCTTCTTGGTGTAAAATGTCAATTAAACTACACATTACACAAATCTGTTAAAGTTCTAGTCGTGTACAAGCACCTGTTGATATGGTGATAGAGTGGTGTGTTTTGGAGGGAAGCTGTGAGGCACTGCTGCCACTAGTCAATATGGCCACATAATGGCAGATATAACATGATCAGGTGGTTTATATCTTTATTTATCTATAAGTCCTAGCTGGTTACACCTATAGATAACTACAACACTATCTTATATCTCAAGATAAAATACATCAACCTTCATATATTAATAAACTTATATTTATATACAGCAGGCATGTTCACATGTTAAAAGAGTCAAATTGTATTCATTTGTATTACAGAAAAACACACATTTGACTTCCTAGAAATACAACATTAAAATGCCAGATAACTACAACACTATCTTATATCTCAAGATAAAATACATCAAAACCTTCATATATATATATATTATTAAAAGAGTCAAATTGTATTCATTTTCGTGTAACAGAAAACCAAATTGACTTCCTATAAATATAACATTAAATTCCACTTATAAACTCTAATTCAAATTTTCTTCTCTTTTATAATAGGACAAGATATAATTGTTAAAATTATCTAGTTTTGCTTGATAAGCAGTCACTGATACATGAAGAATGAACGACAACCAAGTGATCATTTGTGTCCTACCTGTATATAACACTTGTACATCTTATAATTGTATTCTGTGGTACAGGGAGTTACAGCAGGGATGGGAAGACAAGATAAATACTTCAGATTCCTGAATACAGAAATGTGAAGTTATTAACTAACTTTATGTCCCATTTTTTACAATCCTGCAACTTATTTTCAAATTAGAGCAAGTATTCATTATGCACAGTCACAAAATAAGTATCTAACATATTCAAATATTTAAAACATTTCAAATTAAATTTTGAACTCATGATGGTCACTGATAAAAGTTAACTGGACGGGTGATACTGTGTTTAATCTGACTTACCAACTAGAGTGTCCAGTGCAATCTCTACGGCCACATGAATATCAGCCATAATCCAATCTTAAGTGGTTACATTTTATCAGACTGACCACTAGGTAAAGAAGTCATCCACAAGTGTGTATCACACATGTATAAATGTAACTATTCAGCCACTGTATCTATAATAGTAACATTTCCACCAGGGATTCCTATACAATAGAACAATGCCAGACTGGTGTCAGAAGTGGGAGAAATGATACAGAAGGCAAAGACAGTAGAACTGTTGAACCATGTGTGACTAGCTGACAGAGAACAATTATCTGTATGTATCACATTTCACCCCAACCGACCCTGTGTCATGTGACTGTTTAAATTCACGATACTGTATATAGTATATTTGATAGCATGCCACCACCACCACCACCACTGTGTTTTTAGTTTGTGTATAACAGAAGTCACAGTTTCTTGTTTGTACACAAATGAACACCTGTTCGGCCAAAAGCACAAATACATCCATACAAGTCTTATTATTGGTCAATAAATAAAGCCAGAGTGAAGGTGGCTCATTAAGTGGACACTGTTTGGTCATCCTTGGTTATAACCTCACACCAAGCCTGTCCTTAGAGATATTCATGGGCCGTAATGCTAGTAAATAATCCTCAATAAAGTAAATGTGTCCTGGGTCGAGATGCGCTCTGGTAGTTATAATTCATATTCCCATTCATCACAAGGTATTCTCAATGATAGTATTCTATTATATATTATCATATGTATTATCAGTCAATGTGGTCCCCGTGAATGGCACTACCTTCTTTTTATAAGAATCACATTTAAAAATGATAAATTGAATGGATAATTTTTTCATGAATGATATACGAGTTCTTTCAAATTTTGCGTGAATTTTCAACAGAATTCCCCACCACTCCTTATGCAGGCTTTGTACAACGTGTTTAATGAAATCATTAAAGCAATACAACTTTGTCAGCTTAAATTTCCAGAAGTTGATAAGATGATAGAATTATGTGAAAATATGGGTAATCTTTTAATTTTCGAATTCAAATGCATCATATACTTTCTGATGATAATTGAACTAAATTACCTAATTTAGTATTAAACAGAATCATACAGATGACAACTTTGTCAGTTTTGAAACCAATTTATTTTTTTAAAATATATGTGATTTTTATCAAATTCAATTGATATTTGTTGTTCCAAACATAAACATAAACACATATTTAATACACAAAAGAAAACAGAAGCATATGTTTAGCACCACAAAGAACATAGGTGTGAGGTTTTCTTAGAAAATATATAGAAACAAGATGTGTGGAATCATCAGAACGAAAGACATTGACAAATCAACAACAGCAGCATCAAACATTATATTAATGCAGCACCAGAATATGAAGGCCCAAAATTAAAATGACGCTACAACAAACAATCCTCAAGACACAAGTCAAAGGTAATGATTCTACTTGTGTCAAAGGTAATGATTCTACCTATATCATATTTAACAAAATATAGACAATGGACAATAAATTAACTTATACCTTTGAGTGTGTTTTGTTTCCTCTTTACAGTGTGGAGAGACTGCAGTCCTCCAATCTGTATGTGTATGATGTCACAACAGTACATGGTGGCCGAGGACTTCCATTACCAGACGCAACATTTGGTGTTCATTACAAGAAACATGTAAAACAGTTCCCACACATAACACCTGCTTCGACAGCACTTAATATTCATACAATCCTTGCAGGCAATTTGTAATAACATGAAAGTGAAAGTCTGATAGCCTTGCAGAATTTATGTAACCTTCACATGTGGCAATCATCAGCAATCTTGGAAAGTTTTGATTAAAGTGTGCATCTCTTAACAATCAAGTACGCAGGCACCTGCTAGGCAAGACTATGTTATATGTCATGTTTTCTATCAATACAACTAACAGGAATATTAATATTTACACAGCTTATGATGGGTGCATGTCATCTCTTCCTAACATGTGGTTTTCAGGGTAAACCTTGGTGTTTAGTTAAATCAGCGAGTTGTTGAAACATATGGGGAAATAAGTATGTTTTATTTTACAACCTAAATATCAACAGATACATTCAGTGCAGTTAAAACACTATCTCTTGGCAAAGTATTGACAAAAATCTTTCATGTGTATAGAAGAAAAATACCTCTTTTATTAAAAGTGAACAATCGTAACTGAAGCATCAAGATTTCCGATGAATAAAACAGACAGTATCACTATGAATAGCCACGGGCAGAAGATACATGAAAGGTTTATCAGCAGACGCTACTGTATCGGTCATGTGATATGATTTCTAACCAATAACTTTCTTTTGCTTCTATACTTTTACACTCTTGCGTGAAATTACTTCAAAATAATCACATCATTAACATATTGTATCAACTTTGTGTAAATCCTGCAGGTTATCTATAGGGTAGGTAACCAGTCATTTGGTACAAGGCAACAAATCTAGCATTATATAGACCAGAACATTAACAAATTATATCTGTTGGGTCCTTTTGTCCTTTAAAAGATTTTCCCATTACATAAATTCCTAAACTGGATAAGCCATTAATTTTTCTTTTTATTCCCTATCAAAATTTAACGGATTGATTTCTTTCGGTTACCTGTATGACCTAATTTAAACTGAAAGATGCAATCTGTTCTCAAACTAAAAATTAATTGAAGTTTCACATTACATAAATTCCTAAACTGGGCAAGTTGTTAATTTTTTATTTTTCCTATAAAAATGTAATGGATTGATTTCTTTCGGTTACCTGTATGACCTAATTCAAGCCCAAGATGCAATCTGTTTTCAAACTGAAAATTAATTGAAGTTTTAAAGTTCTAATTTCACCTTTTTGACCTGTATCCCACCCAGCAAGTGGCTGCGAGACATCTTTACACACTGTGTGGAATAACCTTGTTTACCTTTCATCAATTTCACAGGTTTCTTAATCTGTTGCTAATATCAGTAACAAGTACGATGAAACACCGACAGAACCCCAATACAATACTGATACAAGACCTTCATTCTAACTTCCTTTAAGCAAAATGGGTCAGAAATAATATATGGAATGTACTTACAGAAAGTCTCTAAAAATAGTCACATAATAACATACTTAATTAGTACTCGGAAACTTGAGACACAAAAATGGAGTTACATTATCATATCAGAGAGACAAGAAAGATAACTCTTGTCAGCATACTACCAATGTCACCAGAAAGAGAAATAGCCACCATCAGACACTACTTATTTTCATGAGTGTGATTTAGAGATAGTTCATTCAAAATTGTACCAATTAGATTTTTTCTCTGATAGCGACAGTATGTATTTATATTTACACACAAGTGCTTCAGTACTGAACTAATCCCATCTTCGATTGCCTCTATTAGGATTGTCAATTGACGCCCAAGGACATGTTTCGATTTCATTGATAACCAATGATTGCCTGGCAATTTAAATGTGCCGGCCATTATTGTTACGTAAGTTTCTCCTATTAGTCAAGTCATCAGTGGAGATTTATATCAATTCTAGGTTCATCTAAACTTCTCTGGTATTTAAATTGAACAGTTGTGAACAACATTTATACATACAAGTGTTAAGATGTCAACTCTGAACTTTAAATCTTTATCATTCAGCTGTGTATGATCCAAAGCAAAGAAAATTTTCTTATTTCAAAAAATGTTCGTTTTTAACCAATTATTAAACTAAGATGTTTGAATTCTTTGCAAGCTATTTTTATTATAAGATCTAGGTAACTGTTATTCAGCCCATTAAGCATATGTAGTCATAGATGGTACTATACATCTGCTATGTTGCAACCGTAATGCAAGGTGAGTTGTAAAGTAAAAGATGAAATTGCTGTTTCTTGCATTTCAAAATCATGTACAATATATATGGAGA
This sequence comes from Pododesmus macrochisma, assembly GCA_032359645.1. Lineage (NCBI taxonomy): Eukaryota > Metazoa > Mollusca > Bivalvia > Pectinida > Anomiidae > Pododesmus > Pododesmus macrochisma. Next base: position 1,723 of record JAUMGZ010001444.1, on the reverse strand, counting down.
TGTAATTACATCAAATTTGAAGAACAGACTTTCTATTTGTCTCAGAGGTTTACCATATACCTCAAGAGAAAGTTTACACTATATAAACACAAGAACACATATATGAAGAATGTTCTACAAGATCATGGCTTGTTTCTGTAAACAAATCCCCACAGAGAAAACACATTAACACAATGTATCATCATGCTGATGGTAATTTGATTTATTATATTAACTTTTGACTAACTACCCAGATTTTCAGTAAGAAAATGAGATTTTGTTTGATATCTTAGATTTGTAAGATAGTTATAGTACACAATTATTACAGACAAGATTGTTTATACAGAAAAGCATAAAAGTATTTGATACAAATCTTGAAGGATGACATCAAAAGTATACAGCATGGTATTACCCTTTACTACACTACACAACTCTAGTACTCTATATAATGTGTACCACCATCATTTAAATATACATACTGCATATATTAAACATCTTCATAAAAAAAATCGCCATCACTAAAATACACTTATAATCACGTGTTATAAAACAGAATGTTAATAAATACCTTTATCTTTCCTGAAGAACGTAAAACTTATTCCATCTGACATTAAATTTAACATTTTCCAAGTGTGAATTAATCCTTATAGTGTTAAATCCATTGCTCTCTCCGCTTCGATTATAACAACGCAACTGTTACATTAATTAGTATACATCCCATGTCATTGTCTTCTCGTACTTATGACAGACTTCATTGGCTGATGTCAATCTGTGTATTCCTAAATTAGAATCTGAGGTGGTTAACGAAATGACGTTCTTTAACACATCACTATAACACATCATGTGTATTTAACAGGCCACACAAATGGTGAAGATCACGACCCGGGGCTACAGTGAACCTAATGACCCATGTCACACGTAATTCAATATATTAGTGATAGTCACTGGTTGATATGTCCTTATGGTACCATGTTCCAGCTGCTGTATCAAGAGACTAATTAAAATGACTGGACTTAAACTATATGTAATTTTAGTTACTGACTAATTACTCCACTGTAACAAACTATAGATAATTTTAATGACTGACTTCTTACTCCTGACTGTTCCATAACAAAATATTGATAATTCTAATGACCGGATTGTTTTTAATTCTAAACTGTACCACATCAAACTAGCTAATTAGACTGACTGAATTCTAGTCCACATGCTAGTTTTCTGAAATAATAGAATAGTTTTTCCCTAGTCCAAATCAACCATAACAAGAATAGTTCCCGACTATGAACCCCTGCTGTTGATTCTCTACAAAAGGAGGTAATGCTGAGGATTCCCAAAGGGAGATAATGCTGTGGATTCTCCTCAAACAGAGACAATACTGTGGATTTTCAACAATGGGCGATAAAGCTTTGATTCTCTACAAAGGGAGATAAGTATTGTGGATTCTCTACAAAAGGGGGTAATCTGAATGCCCTTTTAATTTCAAAATTTTTACATAACTCTGCTTCATTTATCACTATTACAAGACAGTGCAACATATTTCTTGTACAAAATATCTTAAAATTGTATGACACAATTTGAGGTCTCATAAAGGTCCTGTCTGTTTCATTACAAACTGTGAAATACAAGATAACTGACTTGATTGCCATGTGAACAGACTTGTAACTCTGATATTATAGCCATGTGAACAAACCCTTATGTTAAAACAGTAGACATGGTGCCCATACAATGTCTTACCCAACATCATCTG
>JAUMGZ010001433.1:0-10512 GCA_032359645.1 Pododesmus macrochisma | reverse complement strand
GTTTTATCTCATTTTGTATTGTCTAGAGCCTTTTGAAATTACATTCACAGTGACTATGTACATACCTGTTTTATCTCCTGTAGTAGTGGCTCGAGCCAGTTGACATTACATTCACAGTGACTATCTAGGAAGGTTAAAACAGGAGCTTTGGCAGTGTCTGCCCCCTTTACTCTCGATCTCATCAATCCTTCTCGCTTATTATTACGTAAAACTTTTACTCTTTTTATCTTCTTCAATTCTTCTCCATCAGAGGCTATAAAGAAGATTTTGGGCATCATAAACACAAATATGTTAATCTATAATCTTATAAACTTAAAACTTGTAGGTTCTGTCACCGATTACAATCTTTATGTTTCTGAAGAAATAATATTTTCATGTCTAAGTTTTTAAGCATAGACAATTCCTCATACAATTTAGTCTAATGGTGAAAAGACTAACCATTCCAGAGGAGATGTTATGAAAAGATAATCAAGATGGCTGCCAGGGGGTCCATTTTGGATTTTTTGTTGAACCAACACTTTTTTGCTTGTTTACAGACAAGTAGAAGTCAGTCATAAGGAGTTAATCAATAATGGCTCTTTGACCATATCTCTTACCATTTTTGAGGAGATGAGATAACAAGAATGTTTATGGATGGACTGTGAACAACAAATGACTGACAGTTTATGATCAGAAAAGCTCACCAGAGCTTTGTTTGTTTCTTGGGGTTTAACGTCCCTTTTAACTCATATCAAGGTCATATCAAGACAGTGTCTGCTTGTGACAGTGCGCACTGATGGCAACTTTATAGTGCTGTCTTACTAAAATTTCACGCCACAGACACATTGACATGATACTTCACTCATTCACATTATCCTGACACCGAGCCAAGCAGTCCTCCTCCTACCCAGTAATGCTGAGCACTTAGCAGGGAGTAAGAAAATTACCTAATTTGAACGTCTTAGGTTTGACGTGGCCCTGGACAGGAATCGAACTAGTGCCTACCGGATCACGAGGCTAATGCTCTACCTCTGAGCCACAGCGAGGATCAAAGTGATCTTATATGCCAATGAGTATAGACTGTTCAGTTCATAGGATACTTCATGTAGGAACACTTTCTAATTGGATAGAAAAAAGAAAAAAAAATGGGGGGAAAATATTCAAGTTTTCCTCTGCTCTACTCTATAACATTTTTGTTTCCAATGGTATGTATGTGCAAGATGCAATTATAAGAATATCCAGATGGTCAAAATCAGTTTCACTTGTGAATAACTAAAAATTAAATTATCAGTAGAAGATGCTTTGACTCTGCCACTGTTTTATCCATTTATACATGTAACACGTGTTGTGCACTCCATCTATTTGTGTACATGTATATTATAAGACAGCTAGAGGCTTTGGAGTGTGGTGTTTGTGACATGTGTTGTACTGCACTCCATCTATGTGTGTATATAATAAAGACAGCTAGAGGCTTTGTAGTGTGGTGCATGAAACATGTGTTGCATTCCATGTACTAGGACAGAGGCATAGGATAGTTCTCTTACCATCATCACTGAAATCATCCACTAATATTATTTCTTTAATGAGATGTTCAGGACTCCTGAGGAATATACTGAAATAAATAAAACATAAGTCATCATCTACACATACCTGGAGAATAGTTCACAAAAATAACAAGAATTCTGTAGAATGATATGTTGCGTCGTTTCCGCTTTGACCATCAATCCACGCATGGTAGAAAGAAAAAGTTAATCTAGTTTTAGGTGTCACCATGACCCAAGTATAAATGCAAAAACACTTGCACTTTTTGAGAAATGATTTAAAAACAACAAAAGGCCCATTGGGCCTTAATGTCCATCTGGTTAAAATCTACCAAGTAGTTTCAGAGGAGATGACATTAAAGTCCTTTAAAGGCATACTGTCAAATTTACATCTTTTGGTCCCGCCCACCTGTACCCTGGGGGGTCAAGGTCTTTAAAGTGTTCAATCTTGAATCCCTTTTCCCTAAGGATGCTTCCTGCCAAATTTGGTTGAAATCTGCCTGATAGTCTCAGAGGAGATGACGTTAAAAGGCATACTGTCTAATTTACCCCTTTTGGCCCTGCCCATCTGTACCCTGGGGTGTCAGGGACTTCATTTGTACAATCTTGAATCCTCTGTCCCTAATGATGCTTCCTGTCAAATTTGGTTGAATTCTGCCCAATAGTTTCAGTGGAGATGTCGTTTGAAGGCATATTGTAAATTTTGGCCCTGTCCCCTGGGGGGTCAGGGACTTTATTTGTACAATCTTAAATCCCCTTTTCCATAGGATGCTTCCTGCCAAATTTGGTTGAAATCTGCCCAGCAGTTTCAGAGGAGATGTCATTTAAAGCAAAAGTTAACTTTGGACGGACGACGGACGGGATTTGTATGAGAAAAGTACACATTGACTAAAAAGTTAACGAGGAGCAAAATACAAAATTCAGCATCAAACGATTTAACGTTGGAGCTAATTCCAGCATCAAAGTCAATGGACCATGAAATGTAGTCTTTATTTAGCATCTACAGTATACAATGTGATGCATGTTCTTAGATGTAACTATGATCCAAGTATGAATGCCCTAGCACTTGTACTTTTTAAGAAATAGACTGAAAAAGAAAACTCAACATTGGAGCCAGAAAAGCAACACTTTGGTGATTAGTTTCGCTTTCACTCCTTCGTAGCAGCGAGACAAAAATGATAAAATCATAACAAGAATTACCTCTAGATGTCTAGAGTTGATATAGGGTATGGTATAAAATGTCACTATTTCTAAATATCCCACTACTAAAAATATGATATAAAAAAGAAACATCTGATCCATTTAACAATTGAACTGCTTAAAATGTTACGATTAGTTTGTCTGACATAGCTATGGCACTCATATACCCTATGAACATTAATTTTAAGCAGTTCAATTGTTATATTTACCTTTTCACAAGTAATTTTATAGTCCGTAAAATTGAAAAATATTTTACTTTCAAATGTACCGCGGCTGTCGTTAGGTGGTGTCAAATTTCAAGAACAGCTGATGGATGACGCTACCACGTGCTTATCAAATAGTGTGTGGAAAATGTTAAGAAATGCTTGCATTCTTTGTAACTATTTAATATTGTTGTCTATTAATTTATTTGTATTTTAAGTTGGTTTTTCAAATGTACAGATTATTGGCAGAAATAGGTCTAGACGTCTAAGCCATATTGTTTACATTCCTTTTATGCACAGCTGGTGTATTCATATGCCGCACATGAAAAGAAGTGGAGGTTCATAGCCGATATGACTGCCACTGGTCTCAAGTAGGGGTATATAGTCAAAACGCACAGCAATGGTTAATATTATTATATATAAACTATAAGAATTGTTACTTATCATATAGTTGTAATATCAAAATTCTATTATTATCAAAAAACAGGCTCCATCAAACATCTAGCTATAAGTTTTTATTACATGTACCTGATAACTGTTCTTAACAAGGTTGAGCGAGCCTCATTGTGGAAAGTGATGATAACACTGGTGGCAGGAAGATCAGCATCATTGAAACCTTTACCTCTGCATCTACAAAACACACCAATATAAAGAATTAAAATGTTTACCTCTACATCTAAAAAACACATCAATATAAAGACTTAAGACTTTTACCTCTGCATCTACAAAACACATCAATATAAAGAATTAAAACGTTTACCTCTACATCTTCAAAACATATAAATATACAAATTTTTGAACTTCTACTGAATACCAGTACATGTACATCAGTACAAAGGTTTCACAAATTTGTCATTCAAACCTAAATTCACTGTAGTAAACATCAACAATATTGTTTCAACTTTCATCTCTAATTCTTGCTAACAAATATAAAATGATCATGAATTCTAAACATAAACTTGTTCTGCAGGCTAGGGTATCATTATAAGACGTGCACTGTTCGTCCATTATGAGGTACTTAAATTGTTAGATGAGCCCTGTACACAGGGTCACTCCCAACTTCTCTGATATATATAACTAAAATTGAAAAGTCAATATGGATGAGCATTGTAGGTTTAATATCCGAGCTTTGGTGTTAAAGTATATGGGATAAGGTCTGGTCATCAAAACACTCCAGGAATACTAGATGAGACTGATCTAGTCATCTAAAATCTAGTGAGTATGTGTGTGACTGAGTTCTGTTGGATCACCTCTTGTTACATACATGTAAATGTATAAACGCAAGTCTTGCAAACAGATAGTTAAATATAGGATGAGTTCTGTTGGACAAATTAACGGAGTTGGAGAATATATATTTGTAAATTGTAATAAAAATGTTGACTATCAAACAAGAACTTGTTGGTTTATTTCAAACTTACATAGAGTGTCTTGTATCTGGTACATTTCTGTTGCTCTTGGTATTGTCACTGGCTAGTTGGTTAAACTTATTACTGCTGTAACAGTCCTGTCCTGAAGTACACCGTTTCTTGTCCACGTAAGCTTTTTCATCAAAGTCTTGCCAGCGAACGTCGCCTGGTTCATCCTCCTCCTCCGTATTGTCCACATTATCTACTGGGTTGTCCTGCTTCTCGTGTAAAAGAGGTGGTACAATGATTCGTTCTTTCGGAGGTTCTACGATTTTTTCGTCGTGCCCCATTTGGTCCATTTCAACTTCATTATCATATACGCCATCTATGTCTCGTACAACTCTCTGAAGGAAAATACATTTATTTAATAAACTATACCGTTAAATACATACTTGCAAAATTGCACCATTTAATGAAATGACATGTTATTGATGGTTTCATTCACATGGATGAACTAAAGAAGCCCATTACATCAGATTAACACATTTTTTATAAGAAAATTTGTGTTACATGTATTTTAAATTGTTTAAGTATCAACCTACTTTTAATGAAGGAATCCAAATTTTGTAAAACAAAACAAAAACTCAATATAGCAACGATCGATCCATTTAAAATATTTTTTTCCAATTCAAGACTTTATCATGCACAATTTCAAGCTACAAATACAAGTACAAATAAGTCTAATAGTGAAAATACATTTTTTCCTATCACTTATTATAACAAACAGTCTAGGTCTTGAGAAGATGCAATAACATTGTCATAAGAGCCATTTTTGAAATCTGACAGACACCAATTTCCATACTGATCATTCATAAGTCTTGATGATACAATATAGGAAATAGCTAGAAAACAATATACATACATGTATATGTAGGTTTTATGACACTACCTGCAATGACAGTTTTAACTTTTCGAGGAGTAACAATAACAAAGCTAATTACAGACAACAGATGCAGAGTGATCAAAATAAGTCAACCGAAAAAAGCTCTGTTGAACTAAATAGACCGTTTGTGCAAAAAAGCTTATCAGTTGTAGTATATGTCGGGCCCAAGTGACATTTAAAGAAAAACTTAGGACTTGCTGCCTTATAGATCTGAACTCTAATAACTTGATACCTAATAAAGATCAACCCTAAGAACTTGAAACTGAAAGGACAATATACAAACTCTGAGAATTTAATACCTAAAGATCAATACAAACTCTGAGAACTTGATACATAAAGATCATTACAACCTTTATATCTGAGAACTTGATAATTACAAATCCATATATACTAACCCTGAGAATGTGATACATTTATATGTACATGGTTCATTAAATCATCTTGGAAAGATTAGAAACTACAAATTATATGCATCTCAACTTCAGATACCGGTATAGTGCAAACTAACCAGCTCTATAAAGAGACCATCTGTACATAAAGACCACTAAAATCAGGTAACTTTAAGTCTAAGTATACTTATTTTTACCTGTATATAAAGACCACCTCAATATAAAGAACACTTTTTCTGGTCTCTTGGTTGGTCTTTAAAGACAGGTTTGGCTGTACATTGTACATGTACATTTGTATGTACATGTATATACATATAAGTCATTTAGCCCTCAAAATTTGATACAATGTCTCATAAGGCAGGCTTTACATGCATCTAGTATCTTGGTTTTGTTGTAGTTATTTATTTAAATTAACATAATATTAGTTCCAATATTGCAAAGTTGTTTTTAATTGCTTTAATTTACAATGAATTGTATCTTTATATGATGTCACAATGGACTGGTCAAGTTTTGAGGAACATAATTTGCCTACACGCACATATAGAAATGCATGTTCTGTTCTGTTAACATATATAATTTAAGATAACAAGACACCTGATGACATGTGTGTGGGATTTTCTCACGGCTATCTTGACAAACTTCTCCCTAATATTTATAATATGTAAATGCTTATTATACAAATTTGTTATCATAATATTAATAATCTATTTTACTTATTTATATAACCAATCATGAAAAAGTTGAAATTTACAGTGATCAAATTTATATCTGTTGATATATAATATTAATTATATATTGACATTTAATATTTGAACCCTCTACACAATTCATAAAACGCTTGACGTATCTTATACAGACATAAGACCGCCACGTTGAAAGGATTTTTAAAAGTGAAACACAGTAACGAGCGTGTACATGTATCAAGACTTAGTTTATTTAAAGACCTTTACAAATCTAAACAACAGTGGAATCTCTTTATCATGAACATTTATATATATAGAGTGTGATATCTTACTGAGTAAACCCAGAGTACAGTCAATGTTACCTTACAAAAATATACAGGTATCACACAGTGACATTCAGGACCTATGTAGACTTATCTAATAAACTAAATATAAGTCTATGTCATTTCTTTCTCTGGTCAAACATGAGAAAACACTGTAGACCTGTATAGTGACTTATACTTAATACATAAATCTTTTGTATGCAGAACAAAATTTGTTCTTTTACAGACAAATAAAAGTTCTATAAGCTGAATTGTCCATTCAATGCCAGTTCTTGTAAAAAAGTCTGATTATTTGTGATAGTGTAATATAATGTTATTAATGGATACAGCTGTACATGAACAAATGTACTTTGTTCTAACGTTTTGCTTATATTACATTTAGTAAGTTATAAAATGCAATAGAAAATTGGCCAATGTATGTAACAGTTGAAATTCAAATACATACATGTACTTGTACATTGATCAAATCAGAAAGTGCAAACTTAAGCTTGTCTTGTATGCATTCTAGTGATTCTACTTTAATTGTCCCTTTAAATAGATAAAAGTGACCATGTCTTGAGGCATAAATAGATTTAATACCTTTGTGCTGGCTGGAACAACAACTACAAACAACTGTACATGTATATATATACCAAATATATGAACTTAATTACAGACCAAAATCAACTGTTCCAGATGGTTAGTTAAATGTGGTTGAATAATTCATTCATAAAACATAATTACATCAGAGCGGCATAGACATGCATACTACAACATAAAGCTTTAGTTGATAAGTAAACTGCATATAATGTACCTAGTACTTCAGGTTATCATCAAGCTTTATACTCAGATATATGGAGAACTAAAAATCACAAACAATGTTTTATTGATATGTATATATGTACCATACTTGCCAACTTTTTGAAATTTTCATGGGGGAGAAAACGTATAGCAAAATCTTAGAATGTCTTTAATACCTATACATGTATACAATTCCCTATATGACAAAGAAGTAGTGTAAACTGCCTCATTTTAGCAGTTCTGTGCAATAAACTAAGTTAAAACAAGTTGATAAGCAAGGTTTAGGAATTATACTGATGTCAAATGTGAAAATTGTGTGTGAAAAATAGGGAGACTCCATCCTAAATAGGGAGAGTTGGCAACTATGTTGCAGCCCTATTAGATCTCTTATTGTTCAGCTAACGCTCAGTCTAAATAGGGAAAACATTTATTATTTTATTGTGACCAACACGTTGAATACTGAAGTGATTAAGCCAATATTTACGTGTAGACATAATGTTTTTTAAGAACTCTTTACTGTTTAAAGGTTGATAAGTCAACACAATAAATTTTTGGCAGATCATTAGAGCCAGTACTTGGCAATGAGATGTTTACCTACCTACCCGTTCTAAATCACTTGCCGAGGGTCTCTATGTACAGTTCATCACTGCTTGTTTAGTTTATGTCATTTCAAGAGAAATATTGTAGTTTGAAGATGTGGTAAAGAGCATTCCCCAGAGAGTGTAGTGGAGGATGATTACAGATTTATGGGTGTTAATATGACATTCAGGACAATCAAATACCAAAACCTGTAAAATAGTGTACATATATTGATACCCCCCTACAAAGTTTGAGGATATGATATAAGGATCACCTTATCTGTATGTTAGTCTAGCAGTCTGAAGCTGGGATATTTTTCTATATAGTTATTGTCTTCTTGTATTAAGAAATTGTGTTAATATTGAAAAATTACTTAACCTTATAAATGCACCTTATATTCAAAAGTGCATATACAATATTACAAGTATAGATTTTTATTGAAGTATTTCATATGGGGATTTTAATAACGAATCTCAAAATCACAGTCAAAGGTTATAATGTATATTGTCATAAATTTGATATCACAATTAAAAGAATTGATTTTTGATATTATAAAGTCCTTGACATAAGTAATTTTAATTGATTGATAGGTATCTAATTTCATATTGAACAATCAAACCGTCCCAGCCATTGTAGTTCAGTAGTCTGTTAGATTACATAGTTCAGTCGTCCTAAAGAGTTCATGGTTCAGTAGTGACATTAATTATGGTTTATACTGTACTTTACAGTGTTATGATGTAACATAAGTAACAGCAAACATACAGATGACCCAGATGAACTGGTATCAATGTATCAGAGATTTTGAAAAAAAGTTTCTGACGTAATCATTTGAAAAAAGACATCTGTTGTTTGATTGTTATTGATAGTTCAACAACCTTGTGCCATAATCTATACATACTGTCAAAAATGTGATTAGTATGGAATGAACTTGTTAGATATAAGTGTAGATACAATTGTTTATGAGCAGAAAAATCTAGAATAATTTGTGAGTTGAACGTATGCAGTTATTGAAATCCTTGTTTAGAGATCGAGCTCAGTTTATGTGCTAATCATGAATGATTTGATAGCAAAATGAACTTGAGTGAATGAACTTGGAGAGTTTGTGAGTTATATGGTTTGTGAGTTATATGGTTTGTGAGTTACATGGTTTGTGAGAATGAGGTTGATGAATAACGGTAACTATCACAGAGATAATGTGAGTTAATACCTTGATATGGTTTGTGATAATTAACTATCACAGAGATAATGTGAGTTAATACCTTTATACGGTTTGTGATAATTAACTATCACAGAAATAATGTGAGTTAATACATTTATATGGTTTATAAAAATGAGGTTCAACAGTTGACTATCACATAGTATTGTGAGAGTTGATATTGCTTTATGGTTTGTGAGAATATGGTTCAAGAGTTAACTATCACAGATATCATGTGAGTTAACACCTTTATATGGTTTGTGAGAATGAGGTTCAACAGTTAACTATCACATAGATTATGAGAGTTTATATTGCTTTATGGTTTGTGAGAATATGGTTAAAGACTTAGCAACCACCATAGATTTTGTGAGTTAACACCTTTATATGGTTTGTGAGAATGAGCTTGATGAGTAAACTTAAAGATTTACATTTCTTGAGTTTACACTGGTACATGGTTTGTTGGAATGAGCTTTATAATGAGTTTTGTCAACATGAATAAAGAATAATGTAGATTATGTGTTTTTAATGACACAAAGTTAAACAATTTGCAGTATTTGGAGGTCAGGTTACTGCACACGTGATCTTGACATCATGCATATAAGTACAGTAGTATAAATTCATTTATGTATTGTTAAACTCTAATCCAAATCTATTGATCACAATATTAAACCAACATGTACTTTAAATTGGATTTCTGTAATGTTAATCTGCTTTGGAAACATGATGTCATTGTACAAATCGTATTATTAACACCCAGTATTACTGGTTAAAAGACTTTTTATTCACTGACTTGATCAATTTTCAATTATCGTTTTCAATGTCAAAATCATCAATTTAATCTTTATAAGATATATACCGTAATTTAATTTCCAAAATTGAAACTTTAAAAGATGGGAAAAAATCAAAGAAAATATTTTATAATGTAAAAATCCTAAATAAAGCAGTAACATTTGAATTTTTAGTCCATCTGGACCAATTTCATTCAAACTTGGTAGGAAGTATCCCTAGGGGAAGGGCATTCAGATTCAAATGGAGGGGCTGGTCCCCAGGGGGCACAATTAGGGGGTAAAAAGGGTGAAAATTGACAAAACTTCAAAAATCTTTTTTCTTATAAACTAGAAGGCCTAGAGCTTAATGTTTTGATATGTAGTAACTTTAGGGCGTGGAGAACCAAGTTTTGTTCAAGGCTTGACCCTGTGGTCAAAAATAGGTTATATGTTTTTGGGTCAAAGTTCAACACTATAGCAAATATGTTAACTATTCACATTTTTGACTTCTTTTTCTAAAACTACTGAACCAATTTACCCAAACTTAGTAGAAGTCATCCATAGTGTAAGGGGGTTCAGATGTG
>JAUMGZ010001422.1:0-10513 GCA_032359645.1 Pododesmus macrochisma | reverse complement strand
ACTCCGGTTTCCTCCACCAGTGAAACTGGCATGTCCGTAAATGACCTTAGCTGTTGATCGGACAATAAGCCCTTAACACAAACAAACTGTTGAGAGTAATTGAGTGATTTGGACTGCATAACAATTGTTCACATGCTCAGTACTGACTTGTGTTATTGTATGTTTGCTTGCTACTGTATTTCACATTTAACTATTTATAAGTAGTAAATGCATTGTGTCTTCTTACTCATGATTGGGGTCTCATTTGAATGAAGCTTGGTTGAAGAAATTAGTATAAGTAAAAAAATAAAACTATAATTAATGATAGTAGATGATATTCATAATAATATGTTTACTTGAAGTTCTAAATCAGTTAATAGATCGAATTTAAAATTTTTGATAATTCTTTTACAGCCGGAGGAAGACATAAGTGACGACTACTTATTCCCAATGACGAATCGCTTAAGTTTTGCCACGTCACGGGAAAGCGAACTAGATCTGAGAGGAACAGCTGACGACATTGACCTGTCGCCGATGCACAAGAAGCGGCTGGTGCGGTCATCGTCAGACCCGAGTATCAACACGACTGACAGGGTGCCCGGTATCCCCCCGTACCCTGCTCCCCCGAGCTACCAAAAAGCTGTGAGTTTAAATGTATGTAGGTCATTTTATAGGGTGCAGTGAAGCGTGAACTGGACTTAACCAATCACTAATGGCTGATACTCTTACCTGCTGAAGTTAAACAGTTAACCTTTAGACCTTCAAGTTGCCGGAGTTAAACAGTTAACCTTTTGACCTTTAAGTCAGAGTTAATCAGTTAACCTTTTGACCTCCAAGTTGCTGGAGTTAATCAGTTAACATTTTGACCTCAAATTGTCTGGAGTTAATCAGTTAACCTTTTGACCTTAAAGTTGCTGGCGTTAATCATTTAACCTTTTGACCTCAAATTGTCTGGAGTTAATCAGTTAACCTTTTGACCTTAAAGTTGCTGTGATGAAAACGTTTGGAGCAGCTGAACTAAATGATCAGAGTGTACTTGGTTTGTTAAAAATATTAAAAGTGCATGTATAAAGTGTTTTTCATTTAAACAATCTAATGCAACTAGATGTTTTAAGCGTAATTGGTTTAAACAATATTACAATTTTATTTTAAAACATATTTGGTTTTGCCAATCTTACAATTTAACTCTAAAAAGATATTTGGTTTGAATAATCTCAATTTAATGTCTAAAATGTACTTTGTTTTAAACAAATCTAACAATTAAATAACTTTGAGCTTTGTGTTTCTTGATCCACTTAGGATTTCTATTGCTAATTATTCTGTAGTTTATCTTTGGATTAGTTTTAATGAAAATTGAGCATATTAGAAATAAAAATTACCGCGTATTCTCACCACAATTCATTGTCACTAAATGCTGCCACTGCTTCTTTTGCCCTTATCAACTTAGTTTTGTGTGCGATCTCTGCTCCTTTTGCTTGTGAACTGATCTTTATAAATAATCTTGAAACTTATTTGGTAAATGTTAATTATGTGTGGTTATTAAGTTGATAGAGTGCTCTCCCTTTTTTTCTTGTGATAGAGTGCTCTCCCTTTTTTTCTTGAAACATTACACTTCCCTGAAAGAAAAAGTTAGCTTCCATGGTATTGAAATTTAGAACATAAGAAATTACCTATACAATCGTTTCTTAATCTGTGATTAAGTTTTGTTTTTAGTCTCATTAATAGTATATAAGATTTTAAAAAATCAAATTAAATCATATAAAGAAACACTGGTAGCCCAAAGTGTTTGAATATCCATTTGCCGTTTTTTCTAATACCACAGAAAATTTTAATAATTAGAACATGGTTCTATTGCATTCCAACATATCCAATGGGATTTGAACAAATGACCAATGATATTAAAACATCCGTGTAAACTAACTGACTTTGGTTGATATGCCTGTTGTCAAAAATGTTCTGATCCAATAGAACCATGTTCTAATGATTAGAATTTTCTGTGATATTAGAACAAATGGTGAGCATATATAAGAAACTTTGAACTACCAGTGAAAGAGCCTTTTCTTTAAGCACTTGAAAATAGTTTCAATACTCAATGTCTTTGTGATAACTTGATTGCTTATCATTCTTAATTAATGCAATTCTAAATGCTATTTACTTCTGACTTACAGCCTCCCTCACGTAATCCTGGTATGCTGGATGATAGAAGATATGTTGATTGTAAGTACTGTTCTTAAAGCATAAATTATTTGGATAATGTTTAAGTTAAAGACCATTGTATATCTGTGTTTTAGTGGCTGATTTATGCCATTTCTACTTGTCAAGCAGACAACCCAAGAGTTTGTTTTCTAAAATCTCGTGTTGTTGACTTGTCCAGACGACAATCCGAAAATGAGTAATTCTTGAATCCGGGGACAACCCAGGGGTTGGTAATAAACACTTATTGTCCTCTCAGTATGTAAACACCCAGAATTGTCACCTGATGAAAAAGGGTTGTCTCCCGAGTGTGACCTGGAAAAAGTCCAGGTTTAGGAATTACTAATTCTCAGGTTGCCGTCTCGAAAAGTCCAGGTTTAGGAATTACTAATTCTCAGGTAGTCACCTTGAAAAGTCCAGGTTTAGGAATTACTAATTCTCAGGTAGTCACCTTGAAAAGTCCAGGTTTAGGAATTACTTATTCTCAGGTTGTCGCCTTGAAAAGTCCAGGTTTAGGAATTACTTATTCTCAGGTTGTCGCCTTGAAAAGTCCAGGTTTAGGAATTACTAATTCTCAGGTTGTCGCCTTGAAAAGTCCAGGTTTAGGAATTACTAATTCTCAGGTAGTTGCCTCAACATGTCGACAACTCGAGGTGGCATAAATAAGCCACCATAATGTATAGAGCCTGGTTCTTGCCAAACATTACCTATCATATTGTACCTTTGAGATTCAATATTCCTTTCAATTAACTTGTAGCATGCCTTATTTACTGACCATTGTATATTGATATTATTGTATATTTTTATGTATTTATATTATTGTATATTTTTATGTATTTATATTATTGTATATTTTTATGTATGTATATTGTATATTTCAGTGGATCTGCCATCTGAGGATAGATATTACCCTTCATATTATGCCTCAGAGAACCAATATCCTGCCAGCCCTGGGAGGTCGAGCATAGATCCCTACGCCACCCTCACACCCTCCGAGAGACTCCACCCACGTGTTCCAGTGGATGGTTAGTACATTTATATCAAACTTAATGGTTGATTCGTAGCTAGGACTAGAATCTTTGATAAGATTCTCTCACACAGACAATTGTTTTATGTCTCCTATAGACATGTTGATTTTGACTGTGGCCCATCTCAGTGTGTATATTAGAAATAAATATATATACTAAATTTTATTTTTATATAGAGTTATATATTTTGCTCAAATGTGTTCAATGAAATTGATATCTGAAGTTAATTATAAATTGTTTATATTAATAATTCTTATTTACACCAACTGATTTAAGATAGAGGGTTGGACCAAAGTAGAGTGTTGTGATTAAATGTCATCAACAATTATCAGTTTGGCAAATGTCTTTAGAGGACATATGCTGTATCAAGCTTTAATGAAGCGTTCTTCTTTTTGTAAAATAATTACAATTCAGAATCTCAGTAAAATGCAGAAAAGAAAAAACAATTATGAGGTATTCAAAAATTGTTACTTAATGTTTATAAAAGAAATGTAAAGAGAAATGAAAAAGTAGTAGTTAATTGAAGTAATAAAACTATATAAATTGTTATAAATAGTGTGTCATCTCGGTATAAATTTACATCAAAGTTGATTGAGATCCATAATAAAACTAATAAATTTACTGAATTTCAGAACGATGGTTCAATCCAGCCTATGATGACCAAGGTCCTCAGAGTAATCGATATGGTCGGGATCATAGGCGTTCAGAGTCTGACCTCGCCCACAACCATCGCCCATCACAGCAGTCATTCCCTGAACCCCCACCTCCACAACCACATCATCAACAAGATCATCGAGTAAGTAACCATGGCAACAAAAATATAAATCTGCAAAACCTCCACAGGCACAAAGTTGTAGAGGAAGTAACCATAGCAACAACAATTTATAAACTTGATCCATCTCCATAACCACGAGATCATCGAGTAATTACCATGGCAACAAAATACTGTATATATATATATATATACATATATCTGACCCACCTCCACAACCTCAAGGTCATAAAGTAACCATAGAAACAAAGACATATTAATTGACTTAACTTCAAAAACCACATTATCTACAAGATCATCGAGTAAGTTACCATGGTAACAAATATGTAAACCTGGAAACCTCTACAAACGCTTAATTGTAGACGAAGTAACCTTACCAGCAATTTTAGATATAACATCATAATAGTAACCACATTATCCACAAGATCATTGAGTAAGTAACCATAGCAACAAAAATATAATAACTTGTCCTCTCCACACCACAACCACAGCATCCATAAAATCATTGAGCAAGTAACCATGGCAACAAAAGTATATAAACCTGCCTCACCTTCTCAACTGCATCATCAACAAGATCAATTAGTTAGTAACTATAGCATAATAAATATATAAACCTGATCCTGTTCCACAATCACAAGATCATAAAGTTAGTAACCATAGCAACAAGTACAAATTTGCTAATGCGTTTCTGTCTATATAAGTTTTATTAATCATTAAAGTAACCCAAATTTGATGTTCATTTATATTTACCTGGAATCATAATTCACACAAATACTGATATAAGGAATTTCTTGATAATCAGAGATAATGAAATCTTTTATCCTCAGAAAAATTAAATTTTTTGAAACTAATGAAAGAACATTCTTTCCTTTTCAGCCATATACAGATAATTCATCCTATAGTAGCGACTCATATACCAAGTACACATCCAACCCCGCCAATCGTCACGACGATTCAAAGTTACGAGAAAAATTTGGAGGAGGCAAGGGTTCTCATGATCCGTACCGCTTCACCCGGAGTACAGCCAATAAAGTGAGCACAGGGATGGTCGACAGAAGTAAAATCTCTGATTTACAGGCCAGATATAAGTAAGTATTGACTAGTTCACCCCTACATTTTGACAGTAGACTGTGCAGTTCATTGTTTTGGAAGAGTCTAAATGTGACTTTAGGGGCCAGTGGCTTAACAGTAGAGTTGGTGAAGTGGCTACTAAGTACTGATCTTATCTCACTAAACAAGCTATCATTTTGAGTTTAAAGTCTTAGAAATTAATACGTTATTTTATGTTGTCATTTTAACAAAATCTGGTGCAAAATTTTGAAAATAATACACCAATTGAAGTAGCTCTAATATCTTTAATGTTAAATTTTGGTCATTTCTTGGTTCCCAAAATGTAAAAAAAAAAAAAAATAAAAAAAACCTGACAAATTTTAAAAGTTACATTACAGTTGGATTTACTTTTTGTATTGATACTTGATGATTAAAGTTAAAACATTGATCTTTTTGATGTGCTATAAATATTCTAGGATTATACCCCAATTTAGATGTACTATGTCACTATTGTAATTAACACGACTTGCAATAAAACCCACACATGATCATAGTTTTCAGTGAGTTTGTGTCATGTGAATGTTTGACTTACCAATCTCAAAACTAACAGTAGATAATATACAATAATACATACATTCTAGTTAATGTGAAAGCTAAAACAAATATATTGGTATCAAAATAACCTGATCGAGTTCATGAACCAAGGATTTAAACCTTTTAGAGTTCATGAACTAAGTATTTAAATCTGATAAGAGTTCATGAACTAAGTATTTAAAGAAAATATTAATTTTTACAACTATTTAATGCTGAACAATTAAAGCTCTAACTTAGGTCAAAAGTCACAGAGGTCAGACTGAGGTCAGATGTACTTTATCAGGTTATTTTGATACTTAGTAAATGTACAGCTAGACATTAAACTGTTTTAAGGCTAGTTCAAGTTACATGTTGTC
The DNA here is from genome assembly GCA_032359645.1 of Pododesmus macrochisma. Classification (NCBI taxonomy): domain Eukaryota; kingdom Metazoa; phylum Mollusca; class Bivalvia; order Pectinida; family Anomiidae; genus Pododesmus; species Pododesmus macrochisma. Next base: position 4,541 of record JAUMGZ010001422.1, on the reverse strand, counting down.
ACAATGAATGTCATTAACTATAATTCAATTCTTGTTGTTGTTATACTAATTCTTAACCATTTTGAAATTTAAAAGTTTTATTTTGCATTGTTAAATGAACTCCAAAGTTTTCAAGGCTGTGAGAGAAATATTTGTTTACAGTTCCCCTGGTAACTAGTACCTCCTTTATAACTGCCATTTGTGTGTGTTGAATCCACTCTGTGTGCTGTCCTTTATTATTTTGTAGTCTGCTCCTCAAATCCACTCTGTGTGCGGTACTTTATTATTTTGTAGTCTGCTCCTCAAATCCACTTTGTGTGCGGTCCTTTATTATTTTGTAGTCTGCTCCTCGAATCCACTCTGTGTGTGGTCCTTTGTTATTTTGTAGTCTGCTCCTCAAATCCACTCTGTGTGCGGTCCTTTGTTCTTTTGTAGTCTGCTCCTCAAATCCACTCTGTGTGCAGTCCTTTATTATTTTGTAGTCTGCTCCCCAAATCCACTCTGTGTGCGGTCCTTTGTTATTTTGTAGTCTGCTCCTCAAATCCACTCTGTGTGCGGTCCTTCATTATTTTTTAGTCTGCTCCCTTTATTTTGTGTATTTGTGGTCATAGTTTTGTAGTCTGGGTCATTGAGTGACCCGCATTTTTGTGGTGTTTCTTCCATTCATATATCTTCACCTCTAAAGTCTCGTTTTTGAACTGGCTTTCTTTTTTGCAGTTAAGGTTGAAATAAACACATTACATTGTAGAACTTAGACATTTCATGGGACTGTTGAAACAGACTGCATGGATTCCTCCCTGAATTCAGTACACCACTAAAAGCACTCTATCTTTTGTAATAGGTTAACATAGATATGACTGGGTATTGCTTCGGAATAATCGAAACTAGAACAAACCTTGCTGACTAAAGTAACGGGGGCTTGGCACAGTCTCGTCCCCTACCCCTAAAATCTTTCCCCATATACACATATTAGGGATAGGGGGCGAGTCTGTGCCTAGCCCCTGTGACTTAAGTGTGTAACAATCCTGAAGTGTGCATTAGTTCACACTTGTACCAATCTTGTAGAGCCTACCCTGTTGCATCCCTCCTACTAAAACTTGTTTGATAACACTGGTATTCCAAAATGTTCTAATATCCTTGCCATTTGTTCTAATACCACAGAAAATTATAATAATTAGAACATGGTTCTACTTGATTAAAGTGTTTCTGACGACAGGCACATAAACCAGAAGTCAGTTTTAACTGGATGTTCTCATATCATCAGTCATTTGTTCTGATTCCTTGAAGATGTTACAATGCAAAAGGACCATGTTCTAGTTATAAGAATTTCCTATGGTATTAGAACAAATGGCGAGGATATTAGAACAAATGACGAGGATATTAGAACAAATGGTGAGGATATTAGAACAAATGGTGAGGATATTAGAACTGTTTTAGCTACCAGTGAAATATTTTTTTTGGCTAGTTTTACATCCATTATCATGCGTTGATCTTTTCGAAACTGTAAAACAAATCCATGTTCAATATATGTTCAACTGTTTACAAATTAATCTTAAGAAGGCTCTTTGCGTTAATATTAATGTCAAGCAAGAATTACCACTTCAATTCAAATTTACATCAGTAAATTTGTTATATATTCTGAATGAAAAATTGTTGTTCAATCCAGAGTTGTTTACCAGTATTTATCTCACCATTTTTGTATTCTTCCATTTTGTTTTTTTTCTTCTTTTATATCAGTATTTTGTTCACCTATTCCTCGACTCATCCATTCACTTGTTTGTGACCTGTTTTTCTGTTTGCAGAAAGATTTCCTCAGCTGTTTTGTTTTCTTTTTTCGTTTTTATCTTCCATTCATTCAATCATTTTATGTTCATTGATTCATTCATATGTACATTTATCACTCACTCATCAAATCATTCGTTTGTTGGTCATTTTGTTCACTTGTTCATTTGTTGTTTCATTCATTCATTTGATCGATTCTTCATTCGTTCGTTCGTTAATTCATTCATTCATTTGTTCATTCATTCATTCATTCATTCATTCATTCATTCCTTTTTTTCATCAGGAAAGATGACCAGGGTATGAAACCAAGCCGGTCAGTTCCATCTCTTCGGCCGGCGTCCTCGCCCCCGGACGCTCCGCAACAGAGAGACCCCACAAATAAAAAAATACCACCCCCTGTCCCTGTCAAGACTTATAACCTTAAAGATCGAGGAATAGAGCCCGATGAACTGAAAATACGAAACTATGAAAATACAAACAGGTAGGTTAATTACCGTATTGAACCTAGTAAGCGCCAAGGGCTCTTTAAAAATTAGAAAAAGTAAAGGAACTGCTAAAAGGACCAAATCACAAGTTCAAACACTGTGAATAAATGGACTGCAATGCTCACAGGTCATGGATTTTGGCTATTATACAGGATTGTAGGTGCTTGAAAGAGTCTTTAAGAATTATTCCTCAGTTGTATAATCATCTGTCATTTATAAAACTATCAGAATTATTCTTATGTTGTAAATGTGTCTGCCTTTCATAAGAGTCTTCAGAATTATTCCTAAGTTGTGAATGCATCTGTCTTTCGAAAACATCATCAGAATTGGTCCAAAACTGTAAATGTATTTATCTTTCGTAAGAGTCTTTAGAATTATTCCTAAGTTGTCAATGCATCTGTCTTTCAAAAACATCATCAGAATTGGTCCTAAACTGTAAATGTATTTATCTTTCGTAAGAGTCTTCAGAATTATTCCTAAGTTGTGAATGCATCTATCATTCCTTCTTTAGTGTAATCCTGGTAGTATAAGATGATGTATTCATTATAGTAATACATTCAGCGTGTGGCTTCATATCTTCCTGGCTAGATTATTATTGCTTCACAATATCTTTATTTGACCAGATAAGGACACAAAAGAGAAGACTTAAACAAGCATTGAAATACTATATCTGACGTAATAAGTGCCCAGCACGCTTACATTTTTTAGAAAAAGTAGGGGTCTCTTTATTAGGACAATATTACGAGACCAAACGCTGTGAATACATGTACTGCAATGCTCTCCTGTAATGTATCATAGCTATTATACAGGACAGTAGGTGCTTGAAAAGGTAAGGGGCACTTGTTGGGTTAAATAAAATGTACATAATGTAAATATAATAAACTTACGTTTATAATATTATTTTAAATGACATATTGTGTTTAAATGGGAACTTGTCTTTTAACGTTAAATTCCGACCCCCATTTACATGTACATAGAGCGGCAAGTTCCGGGAAGTTTCACACTCCTTAAGGAGTCTACTCCCGTACCAGAAAATGATGATGAATACTGTATACTATACATGTCTTTGTTTTTTAATGTGAGACGTAAAGTTCCCAACTAAAATTCATCAACGTTTCTTGATTCAAGTACAGTTCAATTAGACAAACAAAGTTTACAATTGATGTTCACATAGTACATTTGTATGCATACTTGCTGGCCATTTTGTCTTGCCAAACAAATCCAACATCAACCTTTTTATGTTGACTAGTAGAACACAAAACAATTGAATATTTATAAAAACTTTGTGCTGTGTTTTACTTGAATTCTAACAATGTAGTGTCAACAAACTCACCGAGTTATAGATTCTAACTCTAACATTAACATTAACTATTACACAACATTTTAAAGTCATATACTATCAATGTTCATAGATATCTATAGTCCTTTGTTATTAGGTCCCAAGACAAAATACAGCGGTGCTGCAAAATAAAAGCGATACTTTTTCAAGCTGAAAACCTGACTGTTTCCTGCTGTATATCACAGCAAGGTTTAAATAGCAACTTTGTCCCTGCTGTACAAAGAACCGTTTTAAAAATTTATAACAGCGGGTATTTAGCATCCACATTATACCTGCGATACTGTAAATGCAGGATTTCAGTGGCCACATCATCTCTGTACCGTGGTTGTTTTATCATATTTACAGACACATATCTTGTGTATAGTTGTCTCAGTGATTTTATCCATTGTTTTGAGTTGTCATGGTGATTTTACCCCAATTTCTAGTTGTTATGGTGACTTCACAAGTGTTTTTTGTTGTCATGGTGATATCACCAGCGATTCTAGTTGTCAGGATAAAGGCTGCATCAACTCTCCCAGTTTATACAGTGGTACAAATATATTTTTCATAGCTTTGGTATGTTAATTTAACAATTAAAAATTAATTCATCTGTATGTCAGCACACACAAAAATAGAACAAAACTGCATATTATCTAATAAAAAGTGCACCAATTTTTGAAAATGTGGCTTGGCCAATATTTCAAAATGGTTACTTTTCAATTGGTACAGTTAAAAGTTGTTTTCAAAGATTTATAAGACCAATCTCGGTTAACTTGCTGCAATAAAATTCTTAATAGAGAAGAACTGTATGAAATGTGTCTATTTGTTTTATACTTGCAGAGCCTACAACTACTCTGACTCAAGTAACTATGCTGTTGTGAACAAACTTAAAACATCCACCCAGAACGGACCAGTTTCGGCACCGTACGCCGATCATAACGAGAACCCGTATGACTATGTGGCCCCACGATCAGCGT
>JAUMGZ010001411.1:0-10513 GCA_032359645.1 Pododesmus macrochisma | reverse complement strand
CTCTAAGAATGCTTACTGCAAAATTTGGTTGATATCTGCCCAATAGTCTCAGAGGAGATGTCGTTTAAAGGCATACTGCCAAATTTACTCCTTTTGGCCCCTACCACCTGTCCCCTGGGGGTCAAGGACTTGATTTGTACAATCTTAAATCCCGGCCTTTCCCATAGGATGCTTCCCGCCAAATTTGGTTGAAATCTGCTGAATAGTATCTGAGGAGATGTCGTTTAAAGACATACTGTCAAATTTACACCTTTGACCCCGCCCACCTGACCCTTGTGGGATCAGGGACTTCATTTGTACAATCTTGAATCCCCTTCTCCTTAGGATGCTTCCTGCCAATTGGTTGAAATCTTGCTTTTAGTCTATGAGGAGATGTCGTTTAAAGGCAAACAAAATACCCCTTTAGGCCCCGCCCACCTTTTCCCGGGGGGGTCAGGTACTTCATTTGTACAATATTGAATCCCCTTCTCCTAAGGATGCTTCCTGCAAAAATATGGTTGAAATCTGCCCAATAGTCTCAGAGGAGATGTCATGTCGTTTGAAGGCATACTGTCAAATTACCCCTTTCGGGGCCTGGCCCACCTGTCCCCTGAGGGGTCAGGTACTTCATTTGTACAATCTTGAATCCCCTTCCCCTAAGGATGCTGCCTGACAAATTTGGTTGAAATCTGCCCAGTAGTTTCAGAGGAGATGTCGTTTAAAGCATAAGTTAACGACGGACGGGCGATGGACAGGATTTGTATGGGAAAAGTCCACCTTGGACCTTTGGTCCAGATGGACTAAAAATAAAAAGTATCATAAGTGACTGTAGGGATTATAAGTACAGGATATTCTAAAGACAACAATAAACAGGTTATTACATAAAATAACTGAAATATGCTACAGTCAAATGCCTGGATAAGTTATCTGTCAATTTAACAATGTTATCAGTTTGATATCAAAGATGACATAATGCTTTATTTAAAAAGTTGTATGATGCAATATATAAATAATCTCAACAAAACATCCTGTTTTTCATACAACAAAAGATTAAATATGTAATTTAATGTGTAAATAAAATGCCAATATGTCCCATGCAACCCCAGGGTTGAAATTCGCTGAACAAATATCAATACCAAAGTACCCCAGGATAAAAACGAACTAGTGTGTTTAACTTGTATGGCTATTGTCATCCCAACATAAGTTATAATAATATGTCTTGTTATACAAACACACTTGTGTCACTTTAGATATATTCTATAAACATTAAAAGTTGCCAATGTTCTGTATTAAGGAGGGAGACACTCCCTTTTTTCACGCACAATTGTTTTGACATCAGTAAAATTACTGACTGTAAACCTTAAAACAAATGGCTTCAACTAAGTGTATTGAGGCAGTTTTCACTACTATTTATATCATATAGGGCATTGTATATAGGTATTAAAGACATTTTTAGATTTTGCTACACATTTTCTCCTTGCCCCATGACAATTTCAAAAAGTTGGCAAGTATGTATAAAAGTTGCTTTATTTTACAAAAGTGTTTTTTTTCTGGAGAGATAATAGCAACTCATGTAACACCAAATTAAAATCTTTACCTTAATAAATATATGATTTAGGTTAACATCAACTCTGTGTTTTTCAAATTTTCATGTTTTTCATAAAGTTAGTTAAAATGATATATGATATAATCAAGTTATCTATATATGATTCAATAGATATTTATAATGTTAAACTGATAACCATTCAATGAGTATAAATCATTCCCTAATATAAACTGTCAAATTATCAAAACATTATGACCTCATCGCCAATACATAAATTTTAAAGATAAAGTTGATCTGCTGCTGTATAGGTATGTCTAAATTCCAATAAAATACGGATTCGAACCATATAGATCTCTCAAATAGTTCAAGATGTCTTTGATTGCAGACAAAACAGTACTCAAAATGTTATTGTACTTTCTTGCCTGTGGGTTTATTATGGTTCTGACACTATACTTCCTTGATTTCACAGTAAATCTACACTACATAACAACTACCGTAGTAATATCTACACCTGCCCACCATGACCTCTAGTGACCTATAATGACCAATGATACTACTGACAAAATGATGTATCTATATTGGTATGTTTAGTCCTAACTGTAAATATGTACTGTCAATCTGTTGATAGATCTATCGTCTGCTTACATAAAAAGTACTGGCGATGACAAAATAAACATATATGTGTGCACATATGTTACTTAATAATAGCATGTTCATACATTTATATACCTATATTCATACATTTATATACATGTCAGATATTTGATGGGACATATCTAGGTGGCTCTTACAATGACAACACTAGCATAAATAATAATTGTCAAAACCTTAATTAATAAAGCCTTTTTAAAAAGTTAAAATGCAGTAATTCAATCATGGCAATTGAACATATTCATATTAAAGTAAGAGTTTGTTTTAATCTTTTTTCTTTTGAATCATGCTTTTGGTTCACAACTTTGTGGAAACTTACCTGTTAAAACAGTTTTTTTATTTGAAGTTGCAGCTTCAAAAGAATAAAGCATATCTAAAATCTGTTTTTTATTGTTTTTCCCTCAGGGTAAGATAATATATTGATATTCTATACTAAATCATATTTTCACTTCCTGACTGAAGATAACAATCTTCAAAATAACTTGCTATGACTTTTGAAGCTTCAATTAATTGCTTGTAATTTTCTCTGACCCTTACAGCTAATCTATTTCTACTTCTTACTTTAATTACATATAGTTTTCACAATCTTATAATTAATCATGGATTACAAATACCTTAATTCTGGTTTTAATCATGCTGATTTTTAAAAGAAGTTCATATATTTATAGTAACTACAAGGAACCAGTCTGCGACATTAGGCACTAGTTCAATGTCCACGACTAGTAGTAAAATTTGATTCAGACTAGTGAAATTTTGTTTAATTCTGCTGTATAGTGTCTAGTAAGTCCATGAGGCTGGGCATTTAGTTTTATATGATGAATGTAAATGTGTATATACTTGTAACTAAATGTGTGACACTTAAATAAAATATTTTACTACTTTTTACTAGTAATGATATTGTATAGTAAAATATTTAATCTTGATGGTTCAGACTAGTGCTTGGAAAAGTTATAGGCACAGACTGAGGAACTAGCTCTTATAAACAGTGTGACAAACCACATATGAGCATCTCTATCCTAAGTTTATAATTTGTTTGCTATAAACATAGCACATTACTAAGCATTCGTTAAATTTAACATATTGAGAGATTGATACTTTATTAAAGCTTATTGCATTTCCCTTTTTCTCTTGCATTTAACCTGGCCCTTTCTTGATATATCTTTGATAATATCTTTACACTAAAGTGGAAGTATTGGACCCAATGATAACTTTGCTTTTAAAGTTACACACCATTAAAATAAAATCTAATTTAAATAACTTCAAGTATATATGACAAATTTACATTGAATTATTCACATTTAAGTGGACCCAAGGATCAACTTATTTCCTTCATGTTTGTTGTTTGATTTAAAAGTAATGCTCATGACAAAAAATATATAATCAAAGCATAAAACAGAAAAAAAGTTATTTACAAGTGAACTTTAATTTATAATTAACAGTCAGAGATCTCCATATGCAATCTTTTTTTACATGTATGATACTAGGTACAAGTAAAACACCTTGTACCATGAATGTTAAAAGATTTCCTGTTGAAAGAGTTCTAATGTAAATTTATTTAAAATTTAAAATATTCAAATATTAAGAATGTAAAGAAAATCTTAAAGCATTAGTTACCTTTAAAATATATACCAAAAACAACTAAATATGAAACAATAATGATACAAATGTATTTATTTAGAAACATTAAAAAAATATTTCAAATTAAATGTAGTAAAACAAACACATACATTTAGACCAATAGATTTCAAAACACTTTCCTATTTTTTTTTTTTTTTTTTTACATTTTAATGAGATTCTATACATAGAATTTCTACTGATAAAAAACAATTAAAACTGATGTATATGCTCATGTATACTTATAAGTCTATATACACTCTATAGATAACAAAACACATGTAGTGATGGATTAATGTGCCATTATTACACAGGACTTAGAATTAGAAACCAATTAAAAGCATGCCCAATATGTATTAGTCATATATAGTTCAAGTATATTCCAGAGGATAAAACACTTGTTTATACTGAATGATGCACTCTGAGTCACCACTAAAGTAATCTAAATGTTGTACTGTATATAGGTCAAATACAGACACAAGGCAATAAAAACATTTTTTCTCGGGATTTAAAAATGCTTGGCAATCATTATCTATGTATGAAGACTGTATGAGTTTATTGCACATATAGTCTTCCACTGTCTTATATAGACACCTAACACACAAAGAAACACATTCCTCAGTTTTGTTGTACATTCAAAATTACTTCCCCTTGCAATATAAATATAGTTTTGTTTTATTGGGGTTTAGTGTCCCTTTAACTCATTCTAGGTCATATCGAGACAATGTCTGCTTGCGACAGTGCACACCTATGGCGACTTTATAGTGCTGTCTCACTGAAATATCACGCTGCAGACACATTGACATGATACTTCACTCGGTCACATTATACTGACACCTAGCCAAGCAGTCCTTCTCCTACCCATTAATACTGTGTGTTAAGCAGGGAGCGAGAAGAGTGCCCAATTTTAACGTCTTGCACATAAATATGAGTATTATGTGACATTACATATCAGTAGTTTTTTTTACCTATTACATATTTTTTTATGTAGTACTATATAATTCGTTTTGATTGGTTGCTTTTCTTAGCTTTCTTGTGATATAAAAAAATGATGTATTTCTTCAATGGATATTTTATGAGTTTCTATACAGTAAGTGATTACTGTCAAATTGGATTTAGCATCCTGCAATATTACACTATTTGAAACTGTCCTTAATTCTTCAATCAACATTTGTGTTTCTGCTAACAGCTGCAAAGTATTAGGGTTGGTAGGTAGGCAAATATTTTCATATTTTTTACTTAAGTTATTACATAGGCTATACGACAGAGGTGCCAACAGTGCTTTGTCTAAAAAAATAGCCAAAAAACTTCAAGGTTGGCATTAAAACTTACTAAATTAGGGTTAGCAGAAACACATATATTTTTTGTTTTGGCCTAATTGTTCCCTTTAAGTACATGTATATAACCATCCTTTCTCTAGCAGTGCATGACTTTTCAGCTGTTAAAGAAGTTCAATGATTATTTCTTAAACAGCTTATCTTGATAACTATTACCATTCCAACATAATTTAGGATCATAACTCACCTCCTCAAACATGGGTTTGAATTTCTGAAAGAAAAAAAACAAAAATGAAAAACTTAGAATTCAATAAACATTTTATGAAATACACAAAAGATAAATATATATTATATCTAATACTTCAAAGTTATTTTTTTATTCATTAAATCATCAAATCTATTTCATAATCTTACATAAGTTTTTGGATTTGAAGTAATATAAGTACATGTAAGTGTAGGAAATATACTAGTCTTCAAGACTTTGGGTGTACAGTACCACTTTTAATAATACATAATGTACCTAATTTGACATATAAACATATCTTTCTCATGAGTACATCAATCTATCTAAATACAAACACTGAAAGCATTTTACAAACATTGATCCAATCTGACCAAATAACACGGGATATGTCAGAAAGTTATCACAGGTAAACAGTGATGTATATAGATTAAACCACACTCTGTGATATGTACATACTGACCAGCTAATATAAGGCAGACAAAGAATAATAAACATTAGAAAAATATGCAATAATCTACATACTGTATTCGTTCTTATAAACGCCCGGTCTCTGATAATCGCCCACCCCTACTTTGACGCCAAAACTAGTGATTTTACCTCCCTCCAGTGGATTTTGACAAACCTCTTATAGTCGCCCCCTCCCCCCACAACACAGCATGCACATCGAAATCAACAGATCATCACAGTTACCTTGAAATCTTCTTTTAAATTCTAGCCTGTTCTATTAATCGCCCGGACGTTTATTAGAACGAATATGGTTTATAGACCAGGTGTATGCATTGTAGGCAGTCACAGGGAATGTTTACGTCAAGTTGTGTAATGTACAGAGTGTTTTAAAGGCAGTTTTAACATATGCCATGTAAACAAGGATAAATAAATAAAAAGCAGAAACACATCAATAGTCCAGAAAGAAAGATCAGTATATCAGTTTTAATTTAATATCTTACATATTGAGAAATGGCATATTTTGTCTACATGTACCAATAAATAAGACAACAAAATAATAATATTTGGGTAATATAGGTTTTTATGCTCATCTAAGATAATCAGAATTATCAGGCCCCCGTTTCACAAAAATTGTTAGGACAGTTCTTAGTCTTAAGTCAACTCCTAGGAATAGGAACCATTTCACAAAGAGTTCTATCTTGTACTTAGGCCTAGGAACAGTCCTAAACTTAGGACTGTCCTAAGTCTTAGACTTAGGATTCTTTGTGAAAAGGGGCAAGACTCTTACTCTGCCTATTTTTACTTTTTGGATATTTTTATTGCTAAAAAATTCAAAAAAACCAGAGTAAGAGTCAGATAAGTTGGACTACCTTAGGATGAGGTTATGTTGTATCCAAAATTGGATTTAGAAAATTACAAATAAAGAAATTGTTTCTACTAAGTTTATCTAAACATTATCTTGAAACTTTAGCCATGTTAGTTTGCCTATTTTTGTAAGTCCAGTGGTTTATAACAGTACTGTATAGTTACAAGGACAAAAGCAATACACACACACACCGTTGTGCGACTGTATAGCCTTAGAGAAGTTAAAGAATGGATTAAAATAACCAAGCTGTATTAAAGATTAATAATTTCACCATGTTATTTAAATGACCATCAAATTAAATTTTAAGTACTTAAAACAGGTAGGGTCACCTAATAAATCAAGTAAGATTGAAAAATAGAAATTTAATCAATTCTTTATATATAGCTTTAAAAAAAATCTGGCCCAAAGTAGTATATTATAAAACAAGATTGTTGCTTTTGTAATTTAAAAAATGTCTACAATAATGTTAACTTTTTAATTAAATGAAGCTTGAAAAACATAATATAAGCCCATGGATACAAACTACTATTCACTGTTGGAAAGAATAATTTGACTTTATAGCTACTATAGATATATATTTGTCAATGAACATCAAGGTTTGTCTGTTTAAAATATTTTTTTTAAAGCACCTTTAAGGTAGTTTTCAAAACTGCATGCTACATGTATATAGCTACACCACAGTTGTGTATGTTTCTACCAAGCAGGTAAGTTGACACACCTTAAAACATCTATCTATATTACACAAGGTTATAGTCATTATAATCTATTTATGACTAACATGACTCGCTGACTTTGAAGTACTCGGTATTTTATGTGTTACAACGTGCTATTTATAGATATACAACTCTTTATTTAGTTCATGTTGTCATTTTTAAATAACTCTAATAAACAATAAATGTATATTTCTAAATTCTTGCAATGCGACTTTGGTTAACAATACTCTAAGAAGTAGTGCATACCATATGACACATATATTAATATGTTACGTATTATGAGCGATGCGCTGTGCAAGTTATTACACCGGTAATATATAGCATACACAGGTAAAGTCAACAAACTCAATACCTTTTCCAGATCTGCCTTCAGTTGATTTTCCATCTCCAACTCCTCGTCGAAACCCAACTCTTCATCGCTTCGTAGTCGATTACTTCGTCGTCCTCGTCTACCTCTTCGCGGCATGATGTTTGATTGTAAGTGACAACTTTCTCTACACCTCGATGTGGCTTACCTTGTTGACAACAAACATAATCCACGCTTCGATGCACTTCCTACAAGTTATCGAACGCGGAAAATCCCGCGCGATTTCAAGGGAAACGGGGTCAAGGTACAACAAATATATATCTCTTTAGGCCTATATTCTTTACATGACTTATTTTTACTATTTAGTTACACTTAAGTGAAACACAGATCTCTAAGTAACTTAAAGATCTGTGAGTGAAATAACTGTTTTAGTGAAATAAACCCCTTTCAATAATAATCAAGTATATATGTCAAAGCCCGCACAGTTTATAGTTGTCTTGTTAATTATATTTAAATCTTTCAAACATCTTATTCAGTTAAGAGTTTCAATATGTAAGAAAGAAATATGTATGATTGAAAACTAGAGGGTAAACTATACCATTAAAATCGGTATTATAAAAATGATATTTCACTACGAGGTTAATATTGTGCTAAAGTTATACTGAATTCTATACCATTTTTCCGGCCGCGTCTAAACTTAAGAAGTTAAAATTATAGAAAATTGCTCCCTGCCAAGTGCTTGAGCATTTCTGGGTAGGAGGATGACTGGTGTGAAACCACACCTTAAAGTTGTCATCGGTACACACCGTCACACACAGGCACTGTCTCGATAAGACCTAGACATGCGTTTAAGGGACGTTAAACCCCATTAAACAAACAATACAATTTCTCAAGTTTTTAGTTTGTAAAGTAAAAACAAAGGAGTTGCTTCCCTTTTCTCATGTGGTTCTGTTCAGATTTGGATATTCTTTTATTTGCATTAACGCGAACTACATACAACAATTCACGTGTTCAGATAAATAAAAGAAATAAACGAATCATCCTGGTTATAACTGCAAACATCTCATCCTCTTTGAGTTTTGGTATTTTCAGCGGCGGATCCAGGATTTCAGTTTCACATGGGGGAGGAAACCGGAGTACCCGAATAAACCACCGACCTACGGCAAGTTACTGGCAACTTTCTCACACTAGGCCGCCCCGGACGGGAATCGAACCTAGGAGGTGTAAGACTCTTATGATTACAAGTCGGCGACTTTAACCACTAGGCCACCGCGGCCCCCGGGGAGAGGGTGTGCACTTCGGATGCGCAACACAGCATTTAAAACGACACGCATATTTTTTCAGTAGAAATATAGTGGAATTAAAAAGAAAATATAGTATCTGATGGGTAGGGCAAGAGCACATCGTTTTCTTTTTAAATATAGAAGATCTCCAACTGGTTTCTAAGAAATAGCACACAGTTCTGACAATGAACGAAACATTCACTGTGTTAAGTTTACGAAACCAAACGATGTTTTCATTGCAGTGTTTATCATATTTATAGTTCTATTACACCGAAGAATATTTCACTCTTACAAGGTAGGTTAATAATTGTTGTGATGTTCAGGCGTCTCTTAATTTGGTTAGATATACTATGTTGATGCTCGAGGACGTCAATAGCTTAACTGATATGATTCTTTTAAAATACCTGCGACTCATATTAAACCCGGGAGGATCAAAGTAAACTGTATAGTTCGTGTTTTAACGACTGAGCCCTGAAAGTCACAAGTCCATGGGCATTTATAGAAGAACGGTATACCCGTTTAGAAATACAAACGAAAACAAACGATAAAACAAAAGATAAATTTAACTGCTACGAACAAATCGCGGCGGGTGACAAATAGCAGGAAACGATTATTCAATCGCGTGCACCTGGTTTCGCTTCTATTTTTGATAGTAGTAGTTCATGATGTTTTTAGTTAATATTTGTATGTTTGTTCTTTTCCCCTGTATCCGCTCCACATCTTTCTCATATCCATGGATTTACGACTTTTGAATATCTCCTTGGTTTATTTTTGTGTTAACCACTTTCTATTAAACAAGAGACACATTTACACGAACATCCACCTGGCTACGTAAACAACGAACGAATACGTTGCATACATAGATCCAATAACGTTACATTACATAACTGATAGTCAGCACTGTAAATATAGCGTCAAACTAAGAGCATATTTTACTTGTATTTGCAGACAAATCTTGAGATGATGAATCTATGAAACAAAGGAGTTGATTTGTTATGTTTTTTTCCTGCAATGGATATCTATCAAGTGTTTAAGGAAAAACAAATAAATTATTCCTGAGTAGAAATGCTAATCCAAGAACACGACTGCACATTATATATTGGAGTTCGACAAACCATTTAATCATTTATAGAGGGAACCAGCAAAGAATATTACAGCATGATTAATAAAAATCAGACTAGCACACAGGAAGTATTGATGGTATTAATCCTTGGTAGCAATTTAGGATTGTATTTAGTTACGTAGGATATAACGTTCTGCATGACAATCCGTCCAAGGAACATCCATTTTTTATAAGAAGTCAAAAATCCATATATATATATATATATATATATATTTGATTGAAATTAGCTACACGGATCACAATTCTGAAAGGGGACCAAACGAAGAATATCAATACCAGTTTCGTGAAAAATCTAACCATCATTTTTCATTTTCGTGACAAAAAGGCCAAACAGTTTTTAAAAAAAACCCAGCAGTTTTGGTCCTGGTCCTGATACTACTCATCTTATATTCCCGATTCATAACGTTCTGCCAGTTATTTTTGAGTTTCGGACCCAAGAAGATACAGTTTCATACTTACCTGTA
>JAUMGZ010001400.1:0-10513 GCA_032359645.1 Pododesmus macrochisma | reverse complement strand
TTGTGACGCCACCGGGATTCGATCCAGCGAACCGGATTCCTCACCAGTGTACCAGCTGCGAGGCGAACACGTTAGCCGTCACAGCCACCGCCGCTGGTATATATAGTGGCATAGACAACTCAACTAAAAGCACGAGTTCATGAAACAACCAAACAAAAATGCTCGTGAGTCTGTTAAAGCTAGTCCTCCGCTACACCTATATGTCACTGTCATAAAAATGATAAAAGGTTAAAACTGTTCAGGTACTTGATATTTAAGAAATTAGCACGATAGTCCAATGGAAGTTGAATACTTGGAGCGCAGATGGAGGTGTGCAAGAATAGATAAGAAGGGTTGTAGTTTTGCCTTTAAATATTTCTAAGTCCATTCATGTTAGTACCAAGAATATTAGTACAGATTTAGGTTAATCAAATATTTGTTAGTATTTAATATAGCGGGCATGTGCCTATTGACCATTTTTGTTCCCACATATTTTGTGAGTCTGTGGTTATCAATGCCATTCATAATTGTAATGAGGTGGTAATCTATAATCTTCTGTCGAGGTATTTTTGTCGCCATGTTTTGTGTGTATAGCGCTGTCATATTTGAACAAACTTATATATATATATATAAGTAGGATAACTGCATGTGTTTAACCCCTTTTGTAATTTGACAAATATTATTTGTTTAAACTAAACAAAAAAACTAAATGTATCGTTCTAACACCAGCACGGTGGCATAGTGGATAGGGCATTCGTTTAGTGCTGGTAGACTGGTGCTGGAATCTACGGTCGTGGGTTCGAATGCCGGTCGCGGCAAAATCTACACATTAAAATTAGGCAATCTTTTTGCTCCCTGCTAAGCGATAAGCATTACTGGGTAGGAAGAGGACTGGTTTACTGTGTGTCGGTACAATGTGACCGAGTGAAGTATCATGTCAATGTGTCTGTTGCGTGATTTTTTGGTGAGACAGCACTATAAACTAAAAGGCGTCTATTGCGTGATACGTTAGAGGGTCAGCACTTTAAAGGCGTCATACGTGCGCACTGTCACAAGCAGGCACCGTCTCGATATGACCTATACACGAATTAAAGGGACGCTAAACCCCAATAGAAAATCTAAATGTATCGAACTGTCCCCATTTTTGGTGTTTACAGTGTAATATGCCAAGCGAAATTGTTGGATAACCAATTGATTTCATGTAAGTGTTTATTCACTGTGTTAGATATCTACATTCAGAAAAAAGATATTTATACATTCATAATTCAAATATCTACATTCAGAAGTAAGATATTTATACATTCATATTTCAAATATCTACATTCAGAAGTAAGATATTTATACATTCATAATTCAAATATCTACATTCAGAATTTGGATATTTATACATTCATAATTCAAATATCTTCATTCAGAAGTAAGATATTTATACATTCCTAATTCAAATATCTACATTCAGATTTTGGATATTTAAACATTCATAATTCAAATATCTACATTCAGAATTAAGATATTTATACATTCCAAATTCAAATATCTACATTCAGAATTCAAATATCTACATTCAGAATTTGGATATTTATACATTCCTAATTCAAATATCTACATTCAGAATTCAAATATCTACATTGAGAATTTGGATATTTATACATTCCTAATTCAAATATCTACATGCAGAATTAAAATAATTATACATTCATAATTCAAATATCTACATTCAGATTAAGATATTTATACATTCCTAATTCAAATATCTACATTCATAATTCAAATATCTACATTTAGAATTCGGATATTTATACATTCATAATTCAAATATCTACATTCAGAAGTAAGATATTTATACATTCCTTATTCAAATATCTACATTCAGAATTTGGATATTTATACATTCATAATTCAAATATCTATCATTCAGAAGTAAGATATTTATACATTCCTTATTCAAATATCTACATTCAGAAGTAATATATTGATATATTCATAATTCAAATATCTACATTCAGAATTAAGATATTGATATATTCATAATTCAAATATCTACATTCAGAATTTGGATATTTATACATTCATAATTCAAATATCTACATTCAGAAGTAAGATATTTATACATTCCTAATTCAAATATCTACATTCAGAATTTGGATATTTATACATTCATAATTCAAATATCTACATTCAGAAGTAAGATAATTATACATTCCTTATTCAAATATCTACATTCAGGATTAAGATATTTATATATTCATAATTCAAATATCAACATTCAGAATTAAGATATTTATACATTCATAATTCAATATGATATATTCTAATGGAGATATCTACATTCGTGATGAAAGTATCATTGTTAAGAACTCAGGTATCTGTGCCACGGATTTATCAGATATCTTCATTCAAACACGATATCTAGATTAAAATATGATATCTTGATTCAATTGAAATATCTGGATCCAATTGAAATATCTGGATTCAATTGAAGATATCTGGATTCAATTGAAGATATCTGGATTCAATTGAAATATCTTGATTCAATTGAAGATATCTTGATTCAATTGAAGATATCTTGATTCAATAGAAGATATCTGGATTCAATTGAAGATATCTGGATTTGGATTCAATTGAAGATATCTTGATTCAATTGAAGATATCTGGATTCAAATGAAGATACCTGGATTAAAATGAAGACATATTTATTTAAATGAAGATATCTGGATTAAAATGAAGATATCTGGACTCACTGTGATAAAAAATATAACTTGTAGCAATCACGATGCCAACTTAAAGGTAGCTTAATATTAAGTGGACTCCTCTGTCCCATTATTAGTTCATAAACACATTATTCAAGTCCTCCGCACGTATCTTTCGCTCTTTTTCCAAATAAGTTAGATTTAAAAGTTCAGAATCGAGTTTCAATAAAAAGCTTTTTGTGTCTCAGTTTTGCATCTATATGTAATGTTGTCTAAAGACAGTTGCTAATACGTTACTAGTGAGACAGTAAATAACAATTATGTACCATTCGCGAGATCGTTACTGGCTTAATAGTATAGTAAATAACAATAATTGATTATTTATGAGATTACCATTTAAGAATTGTTTTTCTAAACGGTCGTTAGCATTCAGGAATCCCGATATCTCTGTATGATAATATGGGAATAGTATATACATTATCACGGTCAGGATAATAGGTGTCAGTGTTAACATTAGGAAATTGAGAATACTATAATACATTCCACTTGGTAGTAAAAACCAAGCAAAAATGTCACTGCTACTTGATGCTGAAGGATAGTATAGGTCGTTGTTGTAAACTACAGTCTGCTATAAATAATTGAATAAAGGAGTTGTTAGTGGCCATGCGAGTGTTTCGAGCAGAATAGCTTCATTTAACACTCTTGGTGATTTCCTATCGGTCCGTCTGGCAATCCGTCCGGTTCTTTTCTTTTGGTAGGAGTTTTTTATTTTTTAATTCTTCAGGGCCGTAGCCTGCGGGGATAGGGAAATTTCAATTTTTCTTTTTTTCCTTTATCAAAATTCCCGGCAATTTGACAAATTTATGTCTGCGACGGAAAAAAAAGTGTTGCCCCACCGACCGACTTTCCAAGGCCTCGGCCATGTTCTATAACGCATAACGATAGATGCCATACAGGTTCAAAGCATCTATACTTTAATTCTGTACCATGTTGCAACATTACGTTAGACAATTGTCTAAATTCTTTCCTTCCATAAGTCACTATCCCTTGAACACTTTTGTGCACATAATACTGAATGCAAGCACGTGCACTTTAACTTTGTGTCGAGGTTCGATTTAAGAGTACATTATTGTGTAAATCCACACCAAATAGCTTTGCCTTAATTTTGTTTGTTTTATTGTGGTTTAACGTTCCTTAAACTCATATTTAGGTCAAACCGAGATGCTGCACATGTCTGCTTGCTACAGTGCTGTCTCACTGAAATATCATGCCACAGACACATTGACATGATACTTCAGTCGGTGGCATTATCTTGACACCGAGACAACCAGTCCTCCTCCTACCCTTTTATGGTGAGCGCTTAGAAGAAGAAGAAAAGATTACCTATTTTTAACGTCGTTGGTTTGATGCTCACGGGAATCGAACCCCCGCCTACCAGAACACGGACCAAACGCTCTACCAATGAGCTACTGCGTCTATTACTTTAATTCGCTATCATGGTCCTCTTTTATGGAATACAATCAAAAAGATTTACATTTCTATGTTGTCCCTTGATAGACTTCAATTCGTGTCAGAATATGCAGTTGGTCTACATAATACTTTCCTATATTTTTGTCCAATTTTAACAATCGTTACCGATAAGTATTTTTGTCTAATTTTAACAATATAACCGATAAGTATTTTTGTCCAATTTTAACAATATAACCGATAAGTATTTTTTTTCCAATTTTAACAATATAACCGATAAGTATTTTTTTCCAATTTTAACAATATAACCGATAAGTATTTTTGTCCAATTTTAACAATGTGACCGATAAGTATTGTTGTCCAATTTTAACAATGTAACCGATAAATCGTGTTGTCGTGGTACAGAATTAAAATAAATTTTCTTGTAGACTGTTCGTAAATAGGAAAAAAGTTAACCACTTCGTAACTCACACAAGTTTTATAATATAACTATACCGATACGTTTATTCTTATTGCTGATAGCGACGCAAAGATGTTTCTTCTTTTAGAGGGTAAACATCTTCTTGGATTAACGGTATTTTTACTATAAAGCAAGGTGTGTCGTATGAATTAAAGAGAAGTGAATCCATTGTCTGTATTTCGGTCAAGTTGCAATGCTGTTTATTGAGTAACCTGATTTTTAAACGGTCACTGACATGCGCATGGGTATTGGTCAGTTTGACAATAATCAGACTCCTACATATTCAGCATATTGCTACTCATTGTATATATACTGCTAGCGCGTTGACATCTTCAGCAGCCGTACCAGTTTAAATTGTGCAGCTTTCGTTTTACAAACGACATGTCAAACATGAATACCTTTACTGACGTGAGCGATCCGCAGAAATCGTACAATAATAATGGTGAGTTTTCCATATTTTTAATTTATTTTATCATTTCTCAAATTTCATGAATAGAGCATGACATTATTTTTCTAAACATACATGAACCTGTATCTGTAATACATTTTTGTAGCTGATTTTTCTCACCTGTCGGTTAAATGAGTTAGGACTTCAGAATACCACTGATTAGACTTTGTAAGTCCCAGGTTGAGGTATTACAGGTATTTAGATCAATGACAATTATGTTTAATACATTTGTTATAGTTTAATAACAAGACCTTAGCCTGCATGGAGAGGGGGGAGGGGCAATGCCCCTAAGAAATTTTGCAATTTTTCTTTTTTCTATTACTAAATTCCTAGCAAATAGGAAAATATATTTGTGTGGCACTGCCTCTGCCAGGCAGAGAAAAAGGTTTATCCCTCATTAACTTTCCCCAGGCTACGGTCCTGATAACACATAATGAATCAAGACAGTATATTTAAATGTTGACCCATTTTCTCAAAAGAATTATGTCAAGATGTGACCTAGTTATATATGGTAAGATACGAATAGACAACCAAGATGAATGAACGACAGGTGCTGAGCAAAAACAGGTTTCCCGCTATAAACACACATTCATATACACACATGGAATGAATCTGGCGATACTAAATATTGATTTATCACTCATATTAAAAGAACTGAAGTCTGATTTTGAAATGACTCTCTTAAATACATTCCATATTGGTGTTGTTGATGCACTAGGTATTTACAGAGTTACTATATACATGTATCAATGTTTTACTTTTTGCATCTTGATAACAAGTTTTTATCATGATTATATAACTATCTAATGTGGTCTTATTTTATTGGGTTTTACGTCCCTTCAACTCATTTCAAGGTCATATCGAGACGGTTTCTGCTTGTGATAGTTTGTTCTGATGGCGACTTTATGGTGCTGTCTCACTGAATATTCACGGCGCAGGCACATTGACACGATACTTCATTCGGTCACATTATCCTGACACCGAGTCGACCAGTGCTTTTCCTTTACTAAAGAGTGGATCCAGTGTTAAACAGGGGACAAGAAGATGACCCAGTTTTAAGGTTATAGGTTAAATTGTAATCCCAGCCTATCTGATAATGATTCTAACGCTCAACCTCTTAGCCACCGCTTCGGTATTGCAATCTGACGCTATATATAAACGTCTTTTTAATCTTGTTTTACGCATATTCTCACAAAAACTTCCCACGCTGGATTCATTAAGAACTAAAAATGTACTTATTTTATCAATATTACCAGTTTTCGCCGCTTTGTGTTTTGCACGGTCAATTCTGTCGCTATTCAAGTCATAAATATACTGTTTCATTTCAAAAACTGACAAGGAAAAATCAGTGATTATTTCATACAACTTATAACATTGCACCCTTGACCAATATTTTAATTCAAATATTGACATTCGGACCTTTTAAATATTCGATATAATCCCTTGACAAAGCTTTTAATATAACGTGGACCTTGTTACTGAACATTGTTTCTCGACTCAAATATTGACTAGTGGCTTTTTAAACCTAAAATGAATATTCGCAAATAATTTAAAGCTTTGCTTTTCAAGATTATACAAACATGGTTGTTAAAATGTGTGAAGTTTGTAATACCGTGACAGTATTAATTTGAGTCCCACTTTATGACACCATCATTCATACAATAGGTGTACATTACAAAATAACATACCTACACGTTAAATAGCATGACCCACTCTTTACAGAATTACGAAACACTATCAAAATTATTTACTACAAGACTTGGACTAAATCATTAATCCATAGAAGTTAGTTAAAATTAAAATTATGACACATGTCAATCTTCAAAAAGATTTTAAAGGTATCACTTTTAATATAAATAATTCTTATTTGACATTTGGGATGCACAATATTCTTTCCTGTTATTAAAATATCACAAAATAATGTAAGTTTCGGCAGTGTGAAACATAACTTTACATTTCTATTACAGTATTTTGAATTTACCGCCATTACTGAAATTATTGAAGTTATCAATAGAACGAATGCCATTTTCACATAAAGTTTCTCGTAAACCCCTTGAGCATGAAGGATAATTAAAAAACAAGAGGTCCATTAGGCCTTAACGTCCATCTGGTTGAAATCTGCACAGCAGTTTTTGAGGATTTGTAGTTCATAGGCAAACAGTCAAATTTATTCCCTTTTGACCCCGTCTATCAGTCCCCTGGGGGGCAGAGACCTCATTTGTACAATCTCGAATCCCCTTCCTTTAGGGTGCGTCCTGCCAAAATTGCTGGAAAGCTGCCCATTAGTCCCAAAAGAAATGTCGTTTAAAGCTAAACTTTACTACGGACGGACGGGATTTGTATGAGAAAAGTCCACCTTGGACCTTCGGTCCAGATGGATTAAAAAGTTTCCTGTACAGCATTTACACAATTCAAGCAATATCTTTAATTTGCTTAGTGACACGTTTTACCATTATATTCATTTTCAGTTTTTGTAAAGTTGCAACAACACATCTACATTTTATATATACTGATCTTTAATTACAAAGCTTTCTCAAACGCTGGGTTATATAACTACGCAACATTGTTTGAACACGCAAGTTTCAAATCAGCCTCTCAGTGTTAGACCGGATCTCTCCATTTGTTTCGCAGCCCTGTCGGAAAGAGAAGTGAACAAAGGGAGAAAACCAGTCGACACAACTATTTTTTAATATTCATTGACAACTAATATAGATCTTCAAGTACATTAATTCTAGAGTCTTTATACATATTCATTTAAAGCTGAAACAACTTTTGCTTTAGCATGAATTTCTACCTTTAAACTCTATCATATTTAGCCGTATTTCATTCGTTCATAACAAACACGTGACCAATGACGTTACAAACAAGAAGGCAAGTTATTGGCTGTAGTTGGTTTCCATCCTATGTTGCCTTTGATGGACAGGCGCGGTGGGGTAGAAACAGATCTGGTTGACTCGGCTTTAGGATAATATGACCGAGTGAATTATTAAGTCAATGTATCTGCGTAGGGATATTCCAGTGAGACAGCACTTTATTAAAAATGTCCAATCACAGTGCGCACTGTCACAAGCAGACGTCGTCTCGATATAACACCTAGACACGTGTTGAAAGGGACGTTCGATGTGACCTAGACATGTATTGAAATGGCCGTTTAACGCAAATAAAAACGAATAAAAATCTGCTATGATAGGTAATTTGTGGCACATATTTTTCAACACTTTACAGTTCACCCCGGGAAAGTACATGAATAATGTGGTGTATTGTGACACTGGGCCAGATAAAGACTTATGTATAGTGAATGGGAGGATAAAGTAGGGCAATATACCCTCATTAATCATTGCGGTAATTAATAGCTTACTTATATGTCATGATGGAGTGTCAAGATATGATATACTACTTAAATATTTTGTGGAATTTGAAACACAACCAAATTAAAAGCGTTTATGAGTCAACACGCTTTATGAATAACACGCGTTCCTCTGTCTTCAGCCACATGGTATATAAGATGCGGAAGCTGAACCTCATAAAAAAAACACAGATGTTTATGATAACAACAAAAAGTTTTAGACTGGTTCCCTCCCTAAATGTTCTTGTTCCACAAGGGCTGCGCTTCGTTGTAGTATACAAGGGGAGCTAACTGAGAAGGGAACCAGTCTATTTAAGTTTCTACACACTTACTCACGTAAAATACGCAGAAAGCTATAGCTCCCTTTTTCTCTAAAACATTTTACTTTTATCCAATCTTTAAAGCATCCTATGGTAAAGATTTGTCTTTTTTTAAAAGGTGGGAATTGGACAAAGTCTTTCAATGTGTGACCTTGAGGTAAAATATAGGTCAAGCATGTTGGGGTCAAAGTTGTTCTTAGAACAATGAATTAACTCTAAACACAACTTTCTCCAAAACTGTAATTTCAAATACAAAGACAAAAAGTTCATATCTAACGTGGGAATTCAAAGCAACTCAGACTAACGAGAGTAGTTGAGCTAAGTTAAAAAAAAAAATTCGAGATAAAAAACACTAATAAAAGAAACCTAAGAATGCTTTATTGAATTCAAGAATTAATTCATGGATTTTGCTAGCTATTTTAAATATAATTATGTAAAATGCTCTGGAGAAATATATATTTTACTTGTTTGATTTATTGGGGTTTCACGCCCCTTTCAACTCGTGTACAGGTCATATTGAGACGGTGTCTGTAACAGTGCGCACTTTTGACGACTTTATAGTGTTTTCTCACTGAAATATCACCCCGTAGGTACATTGACATGACACTTCACTCGGTCATATTATCCTGAAATCGAATCAACCAGTCCTTTTCATACCCAGAAATGATGAGCCCTTAGCAGGGAACGAGAAGTTTACATAATTTTAATTTTGGGATTCTATCACCAGCCTACCAGCACGAAACGAACGCTCTACCTCTGAGCCATCACGCCGGTAATAGAACTATATTGCTTCAACGTGTAATCGCCTATTAAAAGTTACCTTAATTTTTTATATGTTGCAGAACAGATGTACCCTGCCCGTGTGAAGGCACTAACAAAACTACTTGTACTATCATGTGTTACCATAGTGTTTGGAATCGTCTCAATAGTTATTGGGAGTATCACAATGGCTCAAGGTGGACTCACTAAGTATCCTTTGACTTCGGGATCACCTATCTGGTCTGGGGCTATGGTAAGCACTGTTTTCCTTTTTTCCAATCTATAACGAGGCCTCAAAAACGTAGACTGGTTCCCTCCCGTGATACGCTACGCGTGTATAATAAGTAAATCTTGCATAATGGGTAATTAAGTCTTATATATACAAATAAGTAAATCGTAAATGTAGATAGGGAACCGTACATATGAATAAGTAAAGTGTACACACGGATAAGTAAATCGTACACACGGATAAGTAAATCGTACACACTGATAAGTAAATCGAACACACGGATAGGTAAATCGAACACACGGATAAGTAAATCGAACACATGGATAAGTAAATCGAACACATGGATAAGTAAATCGTACACACGGATAAGTAAATCGTACACACTGATAGGTAAATCGAACACACGGATAAGTAAATCGAACACAGGTAAATCGAACACACGGATAAGTAAATCGAAAACACGGATAGGTAAATCGAACACACGGATAAGTAAATCGAACACATGGATAAGTAAATCGAACACACTGATAAGTAAATCGTACACACGGATAAGTAAATCGTACACATGGATAAGTAAATCATACAAACTGATAAGTAAATCATACACACTGATAAGTAAATCGAACACACGGATAAGTAAATCATACAAACTGATAAGTAAATCGAACACACGATAAGTAAATCGTACACACGGATAAGTAAATCGTACACACGGATAAGTAAATCGAACACACGGATAGGTAAATCGAACACACGGATAAGTAAATCGAACACACGGATAAGTAAATCGTACACGCTGATAAGTAAATCGTACA
>JAUMGZ010001389.1:0-10514 GCA_032359645.1 Pododesmus macrochisma | reverse complement strand
TCTAGGCATTTACTTGACGTTTATAGCTGAATTTTGTGAATTGAAATATATCGTTTTGGAGAATATTACAGCTTTAAAATCTCACAATGTTTTAAAGGTATTTGAAGGTACCTACAGGTTCTCCTGCTGGCCCCTGAGGTCCGGGGGATCCTCTGGCACCTGGGGGTCCAACTGGTCCGTATCTGTATGCATAAGATACCCCGACTGATGCATCGTACTCGACTAACTGAAACATTCAAAAGAAATGGAATGAGACACTGTGAAGTGATAGATAACTTTCCTACTAAACAATTCAACTCATTTTAATATTGTACTATATTGTAATATTTTCACTTCAACAGAAAATGATCTTAGGCCATTAATATAAGGTGTAAGTGTCACTTTTTGAAATAATTCGAAATGTAGCAAAAAGGTACTTTTGACCAGTGATGTGGAATACTGAAGTTGAAAAACAATACCAAATACAACACATCACAATAAAATTTTAAATTAACAAATTCTTATAACACTGATCAATACGTCTAGAAAATAATATACAAATTACTAAAATAAATTAGTCTTTCAAGTTAATTGTAAAATTAAACTTAACATATATATGTGTGTATGTAATGCTTATGTCCAAAACTCACGGGAGCTCCACTTCTGTCTATAACCATCTGACCAGCAACAGACTTGTCAAGTTCAAAAGTTGTCATGCCCGGTGGAAGTTCTTCAAGGGGTAAAGCATGGGCTTTATCAATAATCATACCATCAGGCAGAATAAAGCTAGCATCAGACTTCGTAATGTTAAGTGTGTTTGGATCTGGAGGTGCTTCGTATTCAGATTCAGAGTTTCCATTGCAATAGTAATCACATTTCGTCTGTCCCTCGCCTTTGCCATGGGCTATTTTGACTTCATCCAGTAATCCCTGAAAGGGGATACAAATATAGGCTATAGACTACAGTAATTAGGTACAAAATCAAGAAATTGGTTAATACATATATATATAGACTATAATACAGTTATTTAAAAACTTTAATAGGCTATAATACATTTGTATATATATAGACTTTAAATGGTTATAATACATTTGATTATGGATTATAAATGGTTAACACGTTTGTATATAGACTAATAATCAGTTAAATACAATTGTTTCTAGACTTTAATTGGTTATAGTACATTTGTACTTAGACTTTAATTGGTAAATATATTTGTATATAGAATTTAATTGGTTAATACATATATGCAAATAGACTATAATTGGTTAAAACAATTGTTCATAGACTTTAATTGGTTATAAAACATTTGTACATAGACTTTAATTTGTTATAAAACATTTGTACACATACATTGAATTTAATAGGTTATAAAACATTTATACATTGACTTTAATTGGTAAATACAATTGGTAATATATTTAATAGGTTATAGTACATTTGTATATAGACTTTAATTGGTTATAATACTTTTTGCAAACAGAATATAAAGGGTTAATGCATTTGTTTACTCTTTAGTTGGATAAAACATTACATTACATAAACACTCTTTCAAAAGAATTCAAGTTTACCAGTGATAAGAATAGTGATTTTAAAATATTTTACACTCAAATCATAGCATTAAGTTTAAGAATGAATTTCTTTTTTAGAATATAGATTGATTCACCTGTTGTTTATTAATCTGGTTGTGGAGTGCAAGTAACGCGGCTATATAACTGACAAACATGCTGTTAACTTAGCTTTTAGTTTTTACTAGCCTCCCCGGTTCCTAAGTCCCATCACTTGAACAAATCTGAACCCGCTTCCCAAGGATGTCTTCTACCAAGTTCAGATGAAACTTGTCCAGCAGTTTTTATAAAGAAAGTCAAAAATGGGAAAAAACTTAAGTTAACATATTTGCTATATATTATGTTAAACTTTGACCCCAAAATGTTTAATCATTTATCAAAGAATTAAGCTCTAGTTTTTTAAGATTTTTGAAATGTTGTCAAATTTTCCCATTTGCACCCCAAAGCGACATCCCCTGGTGGCAGAGCCCCTTCATTTGAACAAATCTGAACTCCCTTCCCCAAGAGTTACCGTTTACCAAGTTTGAATGAAATTGGAACAGTACTTTTCAACTAGAAGTTGAAAATGTAAAAAGTTAACACATTTGATATATATTGAACTTTGACTTCAAAACGCATACCGGTATCCTATTTTTGACCCTGAGGTCACGCCTTTTGAACAAATTTGGTTCTCAAGCCCTAAAGTTTGTCAAATTTTACCCCTTTTGATCCCTAGGCTCTCCTGGTGGGTTAGATCCCCTTCATTTGAGTCCTCTTCCCCTAGGGATTCTTCCTACCAAGTTTGAATAAAACTGGTCCTTTGGTTTCAGACCATAAATATTAAACATTTTCTAAGGGAATAGAAACATAAATCAACAAAAGAATTAAAAGATGGACCAGGATTCAAACTCAATTTGCATTGTAACTCATTAGGATAATGTTTGTTTGTATTAAGGGCTTATTGACCGATCAACAGCTAAGGTCATTTACATACGTGCCCGTTTTACTGGTGGAGGAAACTTGAGTACCCGGAGTAAACCACCGACCTACGGCAAGTCACTGGCAACGTTCTCACACTAGCATACCCTGGACGGGAATCGATCTAGGAGGTGAAAGGCTCTTATGATTACACGTCGGCGACTTTAACCACTAGGCCACCGCGACCCATCATTAGGATAAGGTAATATACCAAGTATCAGCCCATTATTTTATGATGTACTGTGAAAATGTCCAGCAATCCATAAATGTTGAATATTTTCAAAGTGAAAAGGGTCATAACTACACAGGGGCATAAAAAACTTTTCCAATAACAATATACATATGCTGCAATACCATTGGCAAGTGAGAAATTGATGTTCCAAGCACTTTCAGATTCTTGCTGTCAGATTAATAGTGAATTTTTCTGCATTTTAAGATACTCCTGACAGTTGTAAGTATGCATTGATAGCAACTTTATAGTGCTGTCCCACTGAAATATTATGACACATTGACATTAAACTTTATACGGCCGTCACATTATCCTGACACTGAGCCAACCAGTCCTTCTCCTAACCCGAAATGCTGCACACTAAGCAAAGAGCAAGAAGTTTGCCTAATTTTAACATCTTAGGTTTAACATAGCTGGGATTCGAACCTTCACCTACTGGATTACGAAGCCAACACTCTACTTCTGAGCCACTGTGCTGGTACACACACTTACTACACTAGAACACAGTGTTAATATGAAGGAGATTTATACATCAGACCAGAAATTATGTCTATATAGAGTTCTCTTCCTATCCAAACTTTTACCCTCCGACCCTAAACTTTTTATTGGCTTTGACAAAAGAACATTACCAACAGGTTCAATTTTTAAAATTTCTAAAAAGAATTAGTATCCAACATTAATTTCTACAAATGAAATCTAATTCTTTAAGTGCTTGAAATCCATTTACAGACAAACCTGTCTATAAAGACCACCCAAGAAACAAGAAAAAAGTGGTCTTTATATAGAGGTGGTCTTTAAATCCATTTACAGACAAACCTGTCTATAAAGACCACCCAAGAAACCAGAAAAAGTGGTCTTTATATAGAGGTGGTCTTTAAATCCATGTACAGACAAACCTGTCTATAAAGACCACCCAAGAAACCAGAAAAAGTGGTCTTTATATAGAGGTGGTCTTTAAATACATGTACAGACAAACCTGTCTATAAAGACCGACCAAAAATCCAGAAAAAAGTGGTCTTTATATAGAGGTGGTCTTTAAATACATGTACAGGCAAAAGAAATGAAATTGCACTTCAAGGGACCTGATTTAAGTGGTCATAATGTACAGGTGGTCTCTTTATAGAGGTGGTCGCTAGAGCAAGTTACACTGTATTTGCCTCTGGATAAATCTTGTATGACGAAATAGCTGCATTAATACAGCAATATGGTCTTGTTTAGATGACTAACAACCCTAATTGTTTCTAAAACTGACATATAACTTAACCTAACCTAAAACAAAATATTGTTGTCCTTCCAAAGAATATCCAAACTACTCAGAGTATTTCATTGTATTTCCAACAGAACATTATTTTCTCTCTAACTTTTTTCTTGCTCATGTATAAAGGTAAATTGCTACTTAAATTTGTTCTTATTTGCAGAAAGAACAACTATGACTGTCGGATGAAAAAAATAGGGTTGAATTTATTTTCAAAGATCATGTTTCTGATAAAACTACAACACAGGTCTCCCTTATGTTGATAAAACACACATGCAAAGTTAATAAGTCAGCAGGCTTTTAAGACTTGAGTTCTTTTTATTTTTAGAAACAGTGAACCTGATTTCCCTGCCCCACAAAATCTATAAATTTTTTTAGACAATGATGATATCAACACATTTGTATGGCAAGCCGTTTTGGTTTTTACCAATTAAATACAGATATTGCTATTTAAGGAGGCAGACTCTGGTTCAAGCTTCCGTTCATTGCACACTTCATTGCACAGTTCACTGCATAGCACTAATAATTGTCAGATGTCCTACAAACATTAAGCTGCGATTGAACCAAAAATGGATAGAATAATTTAAGGATGAATATGATATTATAAACAAACATTTGGTCTGCATAATTTTTGAAAACACTGCTACTAGAAAATGTAAACATTGAATTTGAGATCAGTCATAAGACATTTTGTGTCAAAAATTGTGTTTTTAGCTAAATATTTTACTTAGGGGATGGTGTTTTATCACTATTTGCCTGGTGACCCCCTTTTTATGTTGCTGATAAGAAAGATAATTAAATGTAGATCCTCATATACAACCAGAGCACCTCAAACAGTACATAATACGCCAGCCAGAAAATTAAAGCAGAGGTTGTGTAATGATAGCTAGAGACAGGTACAGCATGAAATTCTAACACTAAACAGCTTATTTCAAAATTTATTCTTCACAATGATGCATGTATTTTGTACCATGTCTTTGTGGATCTAATATATAGAACTTGATGGGACGGGTAATTGTGTAAAATATCACCAATATCTGTTCAGTAGTAGACTCAGAAAGCTGTGAAAAGGTTTTATACAAAATATTTCTAAAAATAGAAACAGTGACCTTGATGACCTTGAAATTCCACAGGTCTCTAGAACTTGATGCAAGGAACAATTGTGTGAAGTATGTACCATCAAAATCTGTTTTGCACTTTACTCGGAAAG
Source organism: Pododesmus macrochisma (assembly GCA_032359645.1). Classification (NCBI taxonomy): domain Eukaryota; kingdom Metazoa; phylum Mollusca; class Bivalvia; order Pectinida; family Anomiidae; genus Pododesmus; species Pododesmus macrochisma. Next base: position 5,316 of record JAUMGZ010001389.1, on the reverse strand, counting down.
CCACAACAATAATTTATACCAAATGCTTCTAAAAATAGTAACAGTGACCTTAATGACCTTGAAATTTGATGCGCCTATAGAATATGATGCAAGGAATAACTGTGTGAAGTATCATCAAAAACTGTTTTGTACTTTACCTGAAAACCATGAACAGTTTTATACAAAATGTTTCTAAAAATAGTAACAGTGACCTTGATGACCTTGAAATTTGACTGGGCTCTAGATCTTAATGCAGAAACAATTGTGTAAAGTATCATCAAAATCAATGCAGAACTTTAGTCAAAAAGCTCCAGACAAGGTTTTATACAAAATGTTTCTAAAAATAGTAACAGTGACCTTAAAATTTTACTGGTCTCTAGAACTTGATGCAAGTAAGTATTATTAAAATCTAATCGGTGGGAGTATAAAGATGGTCAAACATTCTATTGTCAATTTTTTTTCTTACTTTAAGTGTCAAAATTTGTCATTTCGGTATTATTTCCCATTGAACTCAATGTAAAAATCATAATTTATTTTTAAAAAGTCCCCATGTTTCAACAGTCCTGGTAACATGCCTTTTTAATTGGCTTAAAATAAAGATAATGTGTCCCTTAACATTGTCTGTTAAGGAAATGAAATTCTCTATTGCAGATTTCTAGCAATTAAATCAGATTCCGCCTGCTTAAATACAGATATCTCTATTTGAAATTGATATTTCTCCCACGATCATAAGTTACATCACTCAGGAGAGGTTGGTTTTATAAATTAATCCCACATGTTAGTTAAATACCTAGCGCTGTTCCTATTGGCTGAAACCTGAATAGAAAAGACGTCACAATACTGTGACCTCTCATATGAATGATTTACGCCGTCTCTGCGCACGCAACCGACATATAGTTCATTCTTTAAACAGATATAATTTCCTATTGTCTAAAGAATTTTAATTCTTGAGTTTATATTTTCAAACGCAGCAATCAAAATGACTATTTCTTATTCCTTGTTGATGCCTGGATCGAGATAATTATTTGTCTCGTATTCAAATGCAGACGTCGTTGGCCACGGTTGATTCCAAATATCAACAAGCGATATTTCATTGACAGAAAATAGTAGGAGAAAATGGCTCCACAACTTGTTAAAATTGAATATCAGGTTTTTATCTCACTCTCATTAGTTAATTTTCAGATTTTAAAAGAACCTCTGCAAGCCTCGGTTCTTCGTAAAATCTAAATATTAACTAACACAAGTGAGATAAAACCCGATATATATCCAATCAAAACTCTTTGGGGAACCTATATACCGGTATCTCTATTGAATATTTAAACAGAGATATCCCTATTTTAATTAGAGATATCTCTACTTCTTGTCCAATTCAAATATCTCTAATCAAAGTACATGCAGATATCTCTATTTTTTGTTAAATTAGAGATATCTCTATTTCAACTAAAGATATATAAAATTCATATGTTATTTTTTCTAGTATGATTAGAGATATCTCTTATCAAAATACAGATATCTCTAACCTGGTTTTGGACAAGAAGTAAACAATATAAACATAAGTTTTACTTACCACAAATGCTACATCTTCATTAACAAGATCTTTGCCAATAAATATAAGTCCTTTTGATGGTAAGGAAGTAGGTAATTGTTTAATGATAATTTTGTCTTCCCTTTCTTCACAATCCAGAGTTACTGTAACATATCCTTCTGAAACTGTAAGAGCCAGTTTATGCCAACTGTAAGGAAAATAACAAAGTGTTACACAGTGCACTGTTTAAAGCAACACATTTAAAATTCAAAACAAGTGTTCTGTCATAAGGTGGCAGACTATACAACTATTTGAAATTTTGCCCACTTCTGCTCCCTAGTGGTGACCCTGGAAGTATAACTTCTTGATTTGAACAAATCTGCATTCCACTCCACTAAGAATGCATCCTACCAAATTTAGATGAAATTGGTCCGATAGTTTTGGAGAAAACGTCAAAAATGTAAAAAGTTCATATATTTGCTATTGGTATTATTGCACTATGATCCCCAAAACATGTAACCTAGTTTTGACTCCAGGGGCAAACCTTGAACAAACCTGAACTAAGGCTACTATAAAATGAAGCAGTAAGCTCAAGGCATTCAAGGTTTATTTTTAGAAGACTTTTGAAATTTTAAAAAACTTTCCACTTCTTTGACCCTTAGTGATGCCCCCTGGTGGCCAAATCCCATCATTTGAACAAAATCTTAATGATCAGAATCCCATTCCTAAAGGAATCCTTCCTACCAAGTTGGGTGAATTTGGTCCAGTGATTTGGAGTAGATGTGGAAAATGTGAATAGTTAACATGTTTGCTATATATATAGTGTTGCACCTTGACCTTGAAAAGTGTAACCTATTTTTGACTTCAGGGTCATGCCTTGAACTAACTTGATTGTTCATGCCCAACGAAAACCTACAAGCTTTAAAGCTTGAACTGTAAGTGTTGGCTTTCGACCGCGATTCGTTATTGTTGTTGTAGGACACTTTTTAATCAAGTGAGAGTACGCATGCTCCGTAAAGCTGGTCATAAAGTTCACGACAGGTTCATCGGAAAAAGGGGCATGACTATCCGCCATAGATTGACTTCCAGACAAAAATAAATCCACAAAATAACATTTTATTCCGACATTTCTATCCTTTGCCGGTTGGCAAAACAGTAGCACACTTTCTCACGAGAAAAGACTTATTAATTACTTGTGTTCCTCAAGTTTCCAAAAAATAGTAAACTGGAAGAATATTACCGCTTTAATATATGCTTTTGAAAAGTCATGAACATGCGAAGCTTTTGTGTGTGTTTTTCTCCGCTCTGTTATCAGTATGGCCTTCTTTTTTTCTTTTTTTGTTGAAGAAAATGCTTTCTTATCGATTATTTTACACTGTCCTTCACTTTCAAACTTAATTTTAACTCGTATGAAATGAAAAAAAATAGCAGTAACTTTTCCTTGTTGCTTTTGTATTGTTGTAGATCTAAGTATATTTCTTATTTTCCAGTTATTTTGAGTAATTGACCTGTACAGAGGATTCGTAGATGTAACATTAAAATCACAATAGTAGAACTGTTCTTTACCTATGTATTGCAGAACACCAAAAGCAAAATTAGACAATTCCTTTCATTAAAAAAGATGGAATATCACTTTACTAACCTCCCGTTTGAAAATAACTGCAACATATTTTGCATTGCCATTTAGAATTCAATGACAGCTCATTATAAAACCAGTGGTACCATGTATTCCAGTTGTTAGCATTTGTATCACGTGTCAAACAAATTTTACTCATTATACAATGGCAGAAGCGGGTGAATTTTATCCTATATCTCTGAGTACAGGTAAGAGTATTTCTTCCTTGGAATTATGTAGACAATCTTAATGTGCAAAAACAAAGATAATATATAAAATGACCAATAAAGCGATCAAGAACGTTCGATATAATTTGTAAACAATGGTGATAGCCTAGGAAACGCACCAGACACATGAAGAGACAAAATTAGAACGGCAACAGAACTTTGTATACAAACGAAATATGGTGTCGAAAAAGGACTCAACATCATCATATTAATCAAATACCTTCTCGATTAATTCAATGTCAAAACATCTTATCAAGTAAAAACAAAATAAAAAAAACTTATAACGTAAAAACAATATCAAATACCCTTCATTTAATACAATGTAATATCCAAAAAGAAAATACAAAATAGGGTATCTGTTAAGATTAGAGAATCGAATTGACTGACTTGCAACTGTCTTAAGTATACATTTAAATGATCAGTACATATCCTGTGAAAAGCGCTTTTGCCTTCTCTTATCCGAAAGAAAGTTTGTCGTTTTAAATTAAGGGGACGAATATGGTAGCTCATTTATGCCATGTCGACTTTTCGTTATTTCGGAGCAAAAAGTCGACATGGCACAAATGAGCCACCATAAATCAAGGATCTTATTATTGTAAATAGATTAGAACTGATTATGAACTTCCTGGTTAGTCTTACTGGTCAGTATAAACGTTTTTCGTTATTACATAAGCTGAAGAAATTTCCGATATGATAAAGCGTTAAGTTTAAAACTTCTCCCATAGTTCGTGCCGTAAAAAGAATCGACTTAATTAATGCTTGTCAAAATTGAGATTGATAAGTAAACCAATGCTGAAACCTACGTTACAGTACTGGCGACTTTGATATCAAAAGATAGATATTCTTCAGACTAGTGTACATATCATCGAATGTTTAAAATCCGTACATTCGTATCAATGGTTATCGTAGCAAAGAACGTCTCCGATATGTGACAGTTGATTTCGCTTGAAGACAAGAAATATGAATGCATTATTTTATTTTAATCACATAGAATCTACGAGTTTCGTGTCAACAGTAAGCATCTGAAAAACTGCAGACTTGCTGTGATGCAATAGATAGGATGTTAAAACGTACTATTACGCCGTTTCCGGTTTTCTAATTATCTCAACTAACAAAATTAAGTCGATTGTTTTGGTCGTCTATTCACATTTGGTTCATTTGTTATGCATACATCCTTTCCCAGAGCCAGGCGCAATGACCTATATCGTGTTGAGAAGAGCACTTGAATAGTGAGAGACAGTACGTTATTTACACTGAGTTGAGTAGATACACTATGGATACGTTTTCTATGATAAGGGTGGACAGTATTAAAGTTTAAAAAATAGCATAAATACCGGTTCAACCAACGCGCAGGTAAAATCGTCTTACACATATAAATTGAATGGCCTCTGTCCGATTACGCTAACAAAAAATAAGCAAAACTGTTTAAATATATGTCCCGAGCTATGTTAAACACGAAAATGCGAAATCAGTCACACAAATCATGTCATTGATTGCAAAATTAGAAAATATTTCATATATTTATTTTTATAAATTGAATCTGTCTTAAGATAATTTCCGTTTTCTGTTTTTTATGGAATCTATTAAAGTTATTGGTCTACAGCGCCTCGATGTTTTGCTTTTGGACAACATGTTTGTCTGCGCATTCTTCAGGTCAAGCTGGGATTGTATGAATATGGGCGGCTTTGAACCGATTTTATGGCGTACAATATACAGATAAAAAGTGCAGAAATACGTGAAAGAAACATCGGTACGAACGTTTAAACGGTTTTTTTCTGTGTTTTATTGACGGAAAATAAATGAATTGTGTAACAAGCGTACAGTGTGATGTTTGACACGATACCTTAGATCCTACGTCTTTAAGCAATTAAAATTAACATTACATTTGTTTTTGCTTTTACTTAGAAACTGTTTCAGGAATTTTATCTGAGAACTGGAATCTTGTTTTCTTTTTGAAAATGTCGGTACCA
>JAUMGZ010001378.1:0-10514 GCA_032359645.1 Pododesmus macrochisma | reverse complement strand
GGATCATCTTTATAATGTGGGTCCTAACAATATGAACAGTGGTCATCTTTATAATGTGGGTCCTAACAATATGAACAGTGGTCATCTTTAAAGTGTGTGTCCTAACAATATGATCAGGGATATTCAGTAGAAAGTGGACCCTAACAATACGAGAAGAGATTGTCGTTATAATGCTGTCCTTACAATTCGAACAGAGTTCATCGGTGGGATCGGGATTCCAATAACATACGTACTCCTGAAGTCTTTATTTCCATTTGGAGATATATTGTCATATTTCTATGTATACAGACCACATTATATGAATGAGAGCAGGAACACCATTTCCACTAATATATTATTTATGATTGTGCAATACGTTCATTGTGTCACTACAAAGGCATACAAACCAACGCTTTAACACACCACAATACATTCAGATAGGTCTATAAATTGTTAATTACCCTAGAGATGAAGCCTCAGCTTGACAATGTATTGACAATGATGTGACCTACATAGAACAAAGACCGTGAAATGTGAAGCAATTTACTGAATGAATCCAAGTCATCAAATGTTCGCTGCTATTGACATATCAATACTATATGTGTTATATATGGGCCGTGCATGGTTTCATTCATGAATTGTGGACGTACAATTCAATCTATGGAAGCACAGTACAACAATATCACGATATATTTTTCCAAGGACAATCTTTTTCAAAAAGGTGCTCTCTTTATCTAGCATTTACGTCTCTTTTGAGCGGTTTCTACCAGTAAAAGTGTGAACTCGTGTTTACTTTATACTGCTATCATAGTGGAATATCATACCGCAGCCATAGTGCAGATTGTACACACAACATTCTTAAACGAGAAACAAAGCAAACATGTGTAAGAAACTGGTCGTTTTTGTCACTTCCTTGACATATTAAATATAGTATTGCTTTTGATGTGTATATACTAATATAAATACTAATCTATGGAGACTTGTGTAGAGAATTTTCTAGTATCAACTGCAATTGTGAAGTGTAATCTTTTAACATTGCGACACCGCATTCTTCAAAAGACAATTATAATATTAGCAGCTCTAATCGAACAGTGTGATTCAATATCTTCTCTTAATTATTTCATAAAGTATTAAAGGTTAAGAAAAGTCTTCTACAGGCCTCCATACCCACTTCCGCCAGCCTCTGTATCTAATGGCGCGGCTAATCTTCCCGCCAACAACCTACTCTGAACTGAAATCGATTACACGCAGAGAACATACAACAAAGTGTCGTTAGATCGATGTATATTTCTCTACACTCAGGGAACAATTGATGTCGTGTTTTGTAGATGTAATTATTTCTTGTTCAGTGCGTAAATCGAGTATGAGTCCAAAGGTTGTGGTAAGGTCAGATCGTGGATAGTAAGGTGATGCTTTTATCTGACGGTTTCTAATGCAGAGCTTTATAGGATGAATATTGTTATTACAGATAAATGACACCGAAATGACACAAAACATGTATGATACGTAATCTGTATATCACGTACACACGTCTAAAGAAAAGAGACAAAACCTTCGCACGCACGCACGCACGCACGCACGCACGCACGCACGCACACACACACACACACACACACACACACACACTGTATATATATATATATATGGTTTATGAGAATAAAGAATTGTATTGTATTGCATACATGTACTGACGCATGTGAAAAACATAAGAAATTGTTTATTTAACAGCAATTGGTTCTAGAAAAGTCTTGTTTATTCTAATATTTTCTATTGTGCGTCTGTTAATGACGGTTGATTCGTATAGCTAAGCTAAAGTCTAGATGGACGAAGACTTGGTTGTTCGAAACATCTATCTTCAGGAATACATTCCTACTTTGACTGCGTGTACAAATGGATTGTGGGAAAGTCCATTTTCTATAATAGTGTTGCATAATTGTGGGAAAGTCCATTTCTGTAATATTGTTACATAATTGTTGGAAAGTCCATTTCTGTAATATTGTTGCATAATTGTGGGAAAGTCCATTTCCATAATATTGTTACTTAATTGTTGGAAACTCTATATCTATAATATTGTTACTTAATTGTTGGAAAGTCCATTTCTATAATATTGTTACTTAATTGTTGGAAATTCCATTTCTATAATATTGTTACTAAATTGTTGGAAAGTCCATTTCTATAATTTTGTTCAGGGTGTCCTAAACATCAGGATCCCTTGCCATCACAGGGTTCCTAGGTTTTGTCTATTCTAACTTAATTACTCTTGAGCGTCCATCGATGACGGTCGATTCGTAGACAGGCCTTGAGTCTAGATGGGTGAGAGTCTCTCATATACACCAATCCGAAAAAAGCAGAAACATTGTAAAAGCTTCGAACTTGATCTGCATGATATCAGTTTAAAACTGCGTATTCATAACCATAAGTACATAACGTGACTTATTCTATTATATTTATTGGCTAAACACACAGGCACTATCGATGTTTGTCAAACAGAGTAACGTCCCCTTAAAACCCCGTTGTTAGTAACAAAAATAAAACGAAACGATTTCCAACTCCACTTGCCACATGGAAGTCATACACAAACTGATTTCTGACAGTATGACATTAACTTCCCATGTTTTTATAGTTGATATGTTTATTGTTCTTATCTTCCATAAATTGTTATTGTTATAATGAAATATTTCATTATAATTTTAGTTGCTTTTTCAATTATATTGCGTTATGTTCTAAAACTATTATTGCATTCTGTTGAGGGTACTATGGTTTGATAGTGTTATCTCGGTGGCAATAGTGCCTAGTGTTGTTTCGTTTAGACTGAGTTACTGCGTAAAATCCGGCTCAGAATAAATAATCTTATCAGAACACAACAGGCGCAATTAATATTTGCCTGGCAAGTTCAGCTTCAAACTGAATTTGCATATCATATATTGACAACTAAACACTGCATAACCAAATTTGATTGAGATCGCAAGTTCGTTTTTGATTGAAGACCATGCAGCTTCAGAACAAATGAATCACTCATGCAGGCACCTTAAATGATCTAGAAGCAAGCTCAATAATAAACTTAGTCTCTTCTGATGTTTTTAGTTAAAACTTGTGTGAAAATTGTGATGCTTTGCATTGGTAATTTCATTTCCAGGTTTTAGGGGAACGGGTGTCAGGAAATATTTACCAATCGGAAAGCAGTATGACGTTCCTTAAAATATTTATCTTCAAAGTTAGTTTCGAATTAAATAAGCTTTAATCTATGTATTTGTGTTGTACTTTTATTTAATTTCGTTTTCATATAAACATTCACACATAAGCACATATACATACACCACGTGCATGTAAACAACAGAGCAGCCTGCTCTAGCGTCCACCTCTATAAAGAGACCCTCTGTACATAAGGACCACTAAGATCAGGTCCCTTGAAGTCTAATTACACTTCTTTTACCTGTATATAAAGACTTGTCTCTGGTCTCGTCGATGGTCTTATTATAGGCACGTTTGACTGTACCTTATATACTTGACGTGTACAAGTGAAAATTATTAAGATAGATTTTAAAAGTTTGTATTTACCTAAATAAATATAGTTTGTGAACAAATCAGAGAAACACCAGCCAATCCAGCAAAAAACAGTATAAAAACTCAAAGATTCCTAAACAAAGTCTTTTACTCATGTTACAGTTCCTGTCTCAACTACGCTCTGCCACTGAGTGCGTCCATGAACTCTCTGCTGCCACATTATCATGACTGCATTTAAAGAGAGGACTCCAACCTAGGCAACCAGCCACCATTTTAATTTCGAATTTATTACACTTTTTAAATTGTGAGTTAAATAATAAAAGTTATTTTTGTATGTTTATTACTAAAAATGACATCATTTGTACAATAGTACAATAGTCGAGGGAGCAGCTGAACTGACTAGCTTATATACAAATTATGTCCATTATATAGCTTGTGTTTCACTAAAATGTACATGACATTGTATACACGTGTGTTCTATTCAATAAAATTATATCTATAACAAACACTTTATAGCTAAACAAATTTTATTTGGTCTTACATTTTTTACCTCAGGTATTACACTACATACACAAAAACATAAAAAGGTTCAACGATGTTGAACATTGAAATAGTGTATAACTCGAAGAGTATGGCTACAGTATAAACAATATGCTTATATAATTGAATCAGTCTCAGATGGAAACATAAGCTAAATATAATTCAATAGTATACTGGTACTTAACTACCTGTGATGTTTAATGAATATTTTAAGAAAGAAGTAATTGAATGACATGCATGTATTTTGTAAAGAAAAATAGGTTAGGCGTCCGTTAACTCTATGAAGCTGTTTGACGAATGAGTAAGGCGTAATGTAATATAAGATATTTTCGTAGCTACAAAGTGAGTTTGTATTACGATCCTAGAAAATAGTAATTCCACGTCTTAGGTGTATAACTACGAAAGCCCAGAAGGATCAAGCGAAATTCGAATATGGAATTTGGAATTTTTGAATTAAGAATCGGTCATCCTTTGTTACAAATGAATAGGTATCACCTGCCGCGTCCGTAATGGGTTTTTTTATCAGTCTTAATGTTGGTTCTGACGTTGGGTCTTATGTAACAAGGATATTGATTGGTCAGATCGGATGTAAAATTTCGAATTTCGCATGAGCCTTCTGGGCTTTCGTATATATCTGAATAAAAGCCCGTGAACCACAGGGCATACACTTCGTTCTCGTTATGTTTATTGGTAAAAAAGAGAACTTTGACGCTGTATCAGTCAGTTTTAATATCAGGTGAAACTATGCCAAACGGAAATAATGGATTTTTGAACAATTCATCTTCATAAAACAATATAATGCACCATGAATTGTTACTAAAGAGAAGAAAACAAAATGTTATCCAAGAATGTGTTTATAGAAGGTGCAGAACAGATAATCAGTGTATGGTGTGTATATAACTGTTTTATTATTTCATGTGTGTGCTTACTTTGACAACAATATGAACGGACAGTGGTTGACGATACTTTAACATGACACATTATATTCTTGTTTGTCCGTGCTATGCGAACCTAAAATCAAAATATATTTATTTATTATTTCCATAATGCAAGCGTTTTTTAATTGATACGATTTTAAATTTTGAAAAGAGTTTAAACAGTCTAGGGAAACTTTTATGTTATTGTTAATGTACGTAGGAATGAACTATGCAGTAACTTTGTTTATGTTTGTTATGGCTTAGCGTCACTTTAACGTATGTATAGGTCATATCGAGACGGTGTCTGCTTGCGACAGTGCGCACTTACTGCGACTTTATAGTAATGTCTCACTGTAATATCACGCCGCAGACACATTGACATGATACTTCACTCAGACACATTATCCTGACACCAAGCGAACCAGTCCTCGTCCTACCCAGAAATGCTGAGCGAGGTTTTGACGTGACCGGGATTCGATCCCACCACCTAGGATTCTAGCACCAGTCTACCAGCACGAAGCGAACGCCCTATAACCACTAGGCCACCGCGCTGGTTTGCAGTATCTTAATGCAATGTGTGCTTCATGTATATTTATATATATACTGGGTAAACTAATCGTAGTTAGTTTAATTACTGTATGCATATAGTATACGACTCTTTGTGTACTATTCTAGCCACAACATACTTTACTCCTGTTTACTGTGTCCATGCAATGTATATTTAAGAATTGAATTGTGATTTGTAAAATTCATAAGGTGATTATTTTAGTTGGTCCCCGTGAAAAATAAGTGAACTGCGAATAATTCAATTATTTATATTATTTCATTAATTGAAACTTTTTTTTATATTATTTTCGTAAATATATTCCATGAATTATTACATAAGATGAAAGAGTTATCGGTTGGATTAACGCATACCGTACGTTGAACCACAGGTACTTGGGGTTAATGTGCATTAGCTCTGTGACAAACATCGGGTTATATGCACATAAATATGTTGGAACAACATACTGTCATAATTCTCTAGGACAATGCCTCGTCGCACGTGGGGCAATTTGATTCATTGGTAAAGGAACACCGGTGACTGTTCGTAGGTTCATCGGATACGGTTTAATTATTGATATAAATATTGTTATATATTGTATTTTATGTTTGTATTAAGTGCCATTTTTACGTAGAACATTTCAGTTAGTGTTTCAGACGTATCATTAACAGTGCATATCGATTTTGTTAAAATTTGTTCTTTAGATGTTCATTAATTGCCATATTTTTGTACCGATGATTTGTAAGACGTAAGGTTAATAAAGAACTTGAACTTAAACGCTCTGGTCAAGTTCAGACGTCAATAAACACAGTACTAGATTTATTAATTCACGGCGCCCGTAGAAATATAAATGTTTACGGGCACATTTTAAAGCTGAAATAAAAGAATTATACACAGTTGTTATTAGATCTGCTTAAGTTTGTTGTGTTCTGTGGATATTTAGTTGCATTAATAATAAAACGCAGCTTTGTATTTAATGATTTTATGATGAGATAATCGACTTAAAATGTTGATAATCGTCCAGGTTATTTACACGATTTACGCTTTAAAACAATACGGCTCTTTATTACAGACCGCGCTCTGGCGAGGGCTGTCGTGATATGGGTTTTTCAAGAAAAGTACAAGCGTTTCTGCGAGACTGTTCATGTTATAATTATATTTTTGTTTGGCCAATATGCATGTTCAAGAGCTTTTACCCTTTGTTTATCATGGAATGTCTTATTTCACAAAACCGAACTTAGAGATATAATAAATGTAAAAAAGGTGATTTTCTTGAATGTAGGACGTAGACAAATCGTCAAATGAAATTCAAAATCCTCTAAAATAGATTTTCTAACATGTTTTTTTTTAATGTAAAATGTATGCCACTCACATTTAAAAACGCCTTGTGGGCCTAGCCCCATTATTCTACAAACCTGAATCCATCACACTCCCCTGCGGATGCTTCCTGCCAAGTTTGGTTGAAATTCAATCAATAATTTTAGAGAAGATGAACTAAAACATATTTCATATACGGTTCACAACAATCGAAAGTATAACAACTAAGTTTTCAAAGCAAATTACTTAGTTTCAAGGACACAGAAGTTAAGTTGGTGTTAAAATAATTGGAACAATTTCGTCTTAAGAACCAAACGCACTTTCGTCATGATATTTGACCCAAAAATCGGTGGTATGGAGGCGTACACACTTAACCAAAAACGTAACTGTGAATTACTTATATGGTCACAGAGGTGACAACCGTGAAATATGTTGAAAACTTGAAGCAGCATTTTCTGCATAACCATGAGAGGAATAAAACTCGTGGTAACTTTTGCTGAAAATTTATATTATTGTGATGCCACATTTAAAGTATTTTAGTGTATGGAGGTGTATCTGTGAATGATTGATTTTGTTCAAAATTATTAACTCTAAACAGATTTTATACTTAAATTGTTATTTATTAAATAATTATTGTCATATGCTATATTACTAGTGGTACGGAGAAGACCTATATAGGCATGCCTGTTGTCTAATCTTATTGTTGTTTTGCTCTGCATTTGATCATAATATATGTTGGGAAAAAAAAGAAAAAAAGTATTTTTTCAACCAGCTAGCATCATAGTCAGTGTACATATACATTGTAGTTTGTTTAATTGGGGTTGTACCCGTCCCTTTAACTCGTGTATAGGTCATATCGAGACGATGTTTGCTTGCGACAGTGTGTATTTATGGCGAATTTGTAGGGCTGTCTCACTGAAATATCACGCCGCAGACACATTGACATGATACTTCACTCGGTCACATTATCCCGAAACCGCGCCAACCAGTCCTCAACCCGCTACCCAGAAATGCTGAGCGTTTAGCTAGGAGTGAGGAGATTGCCTAATTTTAACGTCTTTGGTTTTGACATGTCCGTGATTCGAACCCACACCTGCGATACTAGCACCAGTCTACCAACACGAAAGGAATTCTCTACCGACTGCTATATATATATGTAGTTACTGATAAAAGGTTATTAATTTGGGGTTCAGTCGAAGGTAAACAATTCATATTTATTAACATTTCTGTGTTAATAAATGAAGGCAGATGGATGTAGGGTCATAAGTTTTAGGTCATGGATATTACTGTCATGAACCTAAAGCGGTGTCCTGGAATGACGTTGTCAGTTTTCTAGTTTGTTATCATTCATAATAAGCCTCAACTTATTTGTTTTCGGTTTGATATCTTTGACGCTTGCGTCAAATTATTTTTCTTGTCGCGTCTGTTGCCTCAAACCAACTGAGTTTAGCGAGCGTTACATTACATCTAGTCTGGTTCCCGAAAACGCTTGGTTCGGGAACCAGACTACATTACACAATGCGTCCGGTCCGTTGAGTATATTTTTCTTCTGGAGTCTGTAAATCACATTGCTACCTCAACTTATACAGGGGCGTAACAAACGGGTGTTCAATGTGTAAGCCCAATAATCAAATGTGCTGCCGAAGGCAGCACCCCGAAACGAGCAGCTCGAGAGAGGGTATTGATGGGTCTTCCCCCTTCCTATCGGTGGGGGGTCTGGAGAATTTTTTTTTTCTAGAACGCCTGATACGCGTTCACCCGTGTTCTGGTGTCAGTTTCAATGACACCCGCTTAAAGCAAGAACATTTCATTTTCCCCTACTATTTTACAAATAGTTGGCTTATTTTGGGGTACGTATGGATTGGTACTCATCTGCATTTGCTTTTTAATAATATTTTTTAAAAAAAATGTATATCATATACAGTACAACAGTCTATGTTGCATGAGCGTTTGTTTTTGTTGTTGTTGGTCAAAATGATGTGTTATATGAAGTATGAAACTTATAAACTGATTTTTCCATTAATCCCCACGGTCGTTTCCCGTTCCAACAAACACAATAACCATAACTCGAATAATTCAGCGCCTTTGAGGTTGAACGATCGGAGGGAGCGGAAGTTAACGACTGGATTATTCGGGTTACAATAACTGATGCTATTTCAGCTCAGCTAATTCAAAAGGAACGTTTGCTCTTAATTAATCCATGATTACCTGTTAAAAGATAGAACTAGCGAGGAATAGATAAAAAAAAAGCTGAAAAACCTAGCTTGCTTTGCAAGTAAGTGGAGCAGTGTGTAATAAGATGTCATTAATGTGCACCACAAATCTCAGATTCACTTCGAAGTGTTGAGAGTGTAAATAAAACGCCCACTTATCTGGACTTCAGGTCTCCTTCCTATTGATATGTGTTAACCAGGCAAATAAGCCGACAGTTTCCTTAAAAATTAGTGTGTTGCCTTGGTAACCTGAGAATCGATGGTGTGTACATAAAGAGAAATGGTCAAGTTCATAGTAAATATTCCTGTTTTGGCGGGAATGTGGCTAGATATATAGACGTTTCTTTGCTAAATATTACCAGCGTCCATTCCAACTTTTAAGTGGATACTTGAGACAGTAAATCTTGTTTTTGACCAATGTTGTACCAGTTGACAATGCCGAGAAGTATTCAAAATCACAGTTTATACTTTATAAGCAACATATACATCAAGATACGTATAATCTGACCAATTGTTTTATTACAATTTAAAGAATTGAAAAGGTCTCAGCCAATCAGAAACCATTAGAGCAATATTTGATTGAGTTTGGTTACTTTGGGTACAAGGGGACATTGCAAGAAATACCTAATTCACGTTTCGTGAAAATCTGACAAACAGTTCTTGATAAGTGGTCAAAAAGCGGTGCACAACACTTGGTCGAAAGACACTTCGTCGTAACATTTTTGTCGAAAAGTGTTTGTCCTTGTCGACGAAGTATTGGTGACCCGTCAAAAAGGTATTTGCCAATAAGAAGACACGGCGACAATATTGTATTGAGTTCGGCAACTTCGGACACACATCTGAAAGGGGACAATGCAAAAAACAAGTTTCGTGAAAATCTGACCAATGGTTCTTGACAGGAAGTCGAAAAGGTCTCTGCAATAAGAAGCAAGGGACTTTGTCCAGGTGGACTACAAAACCCGGAAAACCCTTGTAGATGTGTACTTATTAGAGAAAAGAACACGCCAATGGAATTCTTGGAAAGTTATCATATTTCTGTTCCTCGTTTATAGAAATAAATTCGATTTGTAATGTAGATATAAAGAATTACATCATGTACGTATTAGATTTTAATTTCCCATTGTTGATATATATATACATTAATCATACACTACAGTCATGATATCCTAATTACAACTCCCACGTAATTTGTTTTTGATACGCAACACCTGGCGCGTGGGTGGCAATCAGGTTAATTTCTATGTATTATAAAATCGGACACTTTTTAAACTTTATCGTTATGTGTATTGTCTTTCAAATCTAATTTTATGAATCAATACGTTTGCGTGTCTTCTATGTTCAAACCGCAGTCCAGATAACACGTGCCTAAGTAGATTGAATGTTATTGTTGTTGTTGTTTATTGGGGTTTATCGTCCCTTTCACTTCAGCTTTTTGGGTTATCCTAGGTAAAAGGCTGCAATTTCTGTGATATATTTCTTAACATCTGATCTCATATATAT
>JAUMGZ010001356.1:0-10515 GCA_032359645.1 Pododesmus macrochisma | reverse complement strand
TATATACATAGTATAGTTATTCTAATATTTTATAATGCTATATACATAGTATAGTTATTCTAATATTTTATAATGCTGTATACATAGTATAGTTATTCTTATATTTGATAATGCTATATACAAAGTATAGTTATTCTTATATTTTATAATGCTATATATACATAGTATAGTTATGGTATTCTAATATTTTATAATGCTATATACATGGTATAGTT
The DNA here is from genome assembly GCA_032359645.1 of Pododesmus macrochisma. Classification (NCBI taxonomy): domain Eukaryota; kingdom Metazoa; phylum Mollusca; class Bivalvia; order Pectinida; family Anomiidae; genus Pododesmus; species Pododesmus macrochisma. Next base: position 10,300 of record JAUMGZ010001356.1, on the reverse strand, counting down.
ATGGTATTCTAATATTTTATATTGCTATATACATAGTATAGTTACAGTATTCTAATATTTTATATTGCTATATAAATAGTATAGTTATTGTAATATTTTATATTGCATTATATATACATACCAGCAATGGATGAACTTCATCATTTGCAGTGAATAACAAGTTGGTTACTTTATTTTTTTAGTTAATTAATGCAAATTATCATATATACATTATATTTGTGTTGTGTATCGATGTTGATATTTCGTTGAGAATTATGCTTGGTAAACACAGAAATTTTCATCTTGGTAAAATTTGGGTTAAGAATCACTTTGGATAAACTACAAGGGTATAATATTGTATTGTTGTGTGCTTTCTGAAAGAAGAATTAATTTAGAAAAACAAAATTCATTATTAGAAAATAAAATTTCATTACAGTATGGTTAAAATTGTTAAGCTGTTTTATTGTATCCCAATATACAAAATATTCTGATTTTATGGCATTTAAAGCTGTTTGATTATTAAATTCAAATGTGTTTGTTTTAATTGTAGATAAAACTTCTTCATCATCTCCCACAATAGATAACACAACAGTTGCTGTAACAGATTATGGTATGTATAAAAGACACAACTCATTTGTCTGGAAACTCTTTAGAATTTGTCTACCTACTTGATTCTAGCATTAGTCTAGAATTTCATACAAAAGTCTTCATCATCTTTCCATTTCCTATTTCACATCTTTGTCATTTCATGATCAGATAGAGTATGAGGAGGAGACATATAAAGTAGGAAATTGTTTCATATAATGAGATATGTTGTGTTTGTTTCCGTGAACAAGTGAAGGAAAGGTTATAAAGCTTAATTAAAAAATGAAATCAAAGAACAATTACAATACAGTACCTTCAACCCTATACTTTTGTAGACTTACATAAAAACAGATGGATATATATATTATTGTAATATATAAATTGCATGTATGTTTGAATATAAAAATGTCTTTCTGTTTGTATTTCAGTATGTCCTCATTATAAGTACAACCATTCTTCATCTTCTTCCAATCATTCCTTCTCCCTGTTCTATGAACATCAGGACAACTCTACGCTGTTTGATCCAGCACCAGGCTCAACATTTGATAAAGTATGGAAGGAAACTCTTACTGTGCCTTTCTTCCTTATCGCTGTATTGGGTCCAATCATCAACTTTAAGTCACCTACGTTCTTCACCAAATTCAATGCTCTAGGTATGCTTCAATATTTTGTCCAAATTTTAAAAGACAGCAATCAAAACCAGCTCTGTGGAACACCTGCCATACAAACCAGGTCAAATCTTAAAGATTTTCTTCCAGCCACATCCAAAAGCAAATGAATAAAATTGTACAATATTTCATATTTTAATCTATATGTCTCAATGTTAATTCATATTGGTCATCATGATCATTTTTTACTTTATCCATTATTTAATAATAATATGTTTATTCTGTGTTTATACAACATAATCTTAAATAGGTCGGTAATTAACACAGCTTATCACACTTTTGATATATCATGTAGTAATCATATAACAGTTAAGTTAACAGAATATTTTTGTTTTAGGGACAGTTTCTGTGACCTATTTAGTGATATTTGTATCTGTAAATGCTGCTCAATGGGGGATCAACATAGACTTTAGTACAGTAGCAGCAGATTGGCATTCTGTACCAAGTAAGAACTGATTTTACATATGTACATGTAGGAATGATGAGTAGATAGCCACAGATCTATCATTGTAATTGATTTTTTGATTGCATATAAATATTGAATGTTCAGAGGCGCACTGTAAGGTTATTTGACTACAAAATGTATACCTGACCACCCCAAAAGTTCTGTCTATTTTAAGTTTATGCAAGTGTCAACGTTACTCTCTTCTGCCAATATCAAATCACGATGCCCAGTTAGCATCACGATCCATGTGGATCTATTGTTGAGGATGATATCTATTTGAAAATGTTTTTAATATTGAGCAGATCAGCCAATACTATTTCAACAGTGATAGCAGATCAGCTTATTCTATTTAAATGTTGAAAGAGACCAGCTAATACCATTTTAACCGTGATAGTTTAGATCTGCTAATGCTATTTAAATGGTGATAGCAGATCAGCTAATGCTATTTAAATGGTGATAGCAGATCAGCTAATACTATTTAAATGTGATAGCAGATCAGCTAATGCTATTTAAATTGTGATAGCAGATCAGCTAATGCTATTTAAATGGTGATAGCAGATCAGCTAATGCTATTTAAATGGTGATAGCAGATTAGCTAATGCTATTTAAATGGTGATTGCAGATCAGCTAATGCTATATAAATTGTGATAGCAGATCAGCTTATTCTATTTAAATGGTGATAGCAGATCAGCTAATGCTATGAAAATGGTGATAGCAGATCAGCTTATGCTATTTAAATGGTGATAGCAGATCAGCTAATGCTATTTAAATGGTGATAGCAGATCAGCTAATGCTATTTAAATGGTGATAGAAAATTGGCTTACATTATTTCAATGTTGATAGCTTATCAGCTATCCCTATGGTGTTGTAATTAAACTTGAACATTTTTTCTTTCAGATTTTAGGTCCTCATTTCCAGCTCTAACTGGTGTGGCAGCACTAGCATATTTTGTACAGAACTGTGTTATATCTATCACAAGAAATCAAAAACACCCTGAAAATAATGTGAGTTACCTAAAAAAAAATTCTTAAACATTTATATACAATGTACTTACAAAGCAAAGATAATTCAGAAAATACAGTGAGTTTCCTAACATAGCATTGTCTAGTACAATTGTATCTTCAAATCAAAAACACGCAGAAAATGATACAAGTTCCCTTCCATAGTGTTGTCTAAAATATTAATGTTCTCAGAAATAGTGACAAATTATAAATTGTTGACCATTTAACAAACAATTCTTATACTTAAAAATTATTTTTTATACATGAACAACACTTTTAGAATTATTGAACAATTCTTCAAATAAGACAAAATCTTTTTCAAGGGAATCAATCTGATTAAGTCCAGATTGTGACTAATATGGACCTTAAAATTTAGTTAAAAAATTTAGAAGCACAAAATTTACCCGTAATGCCAATTCATTTGTTTCATGTGAAAAACAGCAACATTTTAAATGAAAGAAAATATCTGAATTTAAATTATATTTACTGAGCATTTTGATATGTCAATACATGAACATGAAACAAGAGAGGAATGTTTATGGTGTATTATTTTATTATTGTAGGTACGAGATTTAATTATAGCCTATATATTGGTGGCCTTGACCTATGTATACATGGGAGTCATGTTTTATATTTCATATCCTTTACCAAAGGATTGTATAGAAGATGTGAGTATATTTAGGTACACCTTTACTTGTAATTTCAATGACTTTATGTCTATAGGTTAACATCCTTAGATTTTAAAAACAAGATTCTTCGAGGCGTTGTTGGTTTATTTATGAATTTTAAGATTTTAAGATATTACCTTATATCTCCAATATTTTAATGAAATAGTCAAGTTGATCTACACAACCTTTTGTACTAAAATAATGTGATGGTGGTGTGCTCGATAACCTGAAAGCTAAATATATAGTATGTTAACAAAAAGTTATATCTTAGACCTGTATGCATTGATATAAATCATCAACTCTTATGTCAACAGTTTCTGTTGCCTTAAGCAAAAATCTATGACCAGCCTTCAGTGGCACAACATGCTTGAGCTTTCTATGACCAGCCTTCAGTGGCACGACATGCTTGAGCTTTCTATGACCAGCCTTCAGTGGCACAACATGCTTGAGCTTATAAAGGTTTAAATTCTTACCAATTTTGAATTACTTGATTGTTTTAAAAGATGTTAGAATTAGTTCAGTTAATTTGAAACGAGATAGTTGAAACATGCTTCACAATGTTATCCAATAATTGTCAAATTGTTTATTCTTCAGAATTTACTCAACAATATGGCACCGACAGATACCTTGGCCTTTATAGCCAGAATTGGACTGTTTTTCCAGATGACATGTGTTTTTCCTCTCCTGTTATACATTTTCCGTGTACAACTATTACACTTTATCTTTGGTAAAGTGTGGCCAAGGTTAGTGACATACTTTAACTGCTTAAACATTCTTTATAAGTTTTATGCTTACCACTTGTAATATTTAATGTTAACTGTCTCAGTTTGCAATTTACGATTAGACGATTTCATCATGAAAATGTTTAATTTATGATGTTAGACCCGAAAGTACATCTGTTTTGACAAAGAAAACCTAACTTTTTAGCTCGTCTGTTCAAAGAACAGAAGGTCGTCGGCGTTGGCATCCAATCTTACGTTAAGGTTTGTGTTTAGATCCGTTTCTCAGAAAGTATAATTACTAGACCTTTTATATTTAAATGTAGTTGAAAGTAATTATTTTAAAGACATAACAAAAGTAATAGAAAAATATTTTAAATTTTAGTCACTTTTGGGGCATTATTTTTTAAGTTTTGGTGAATTTTGAGAAACAGCAGTTACATCTCTACCGTTGGTCTAGTGTTTTTCAAATGTTGTATAGGGAATAATTGGGATAGATACTTCAACTGATCAGACAGGTTTTTATTCTCACTTGTCTCAAACTTTATCAATTTGAGGTAAAAATTCCCCGAAAGTGCTAGACCTTTCAAATTTTAAAAATAGTTGAAAGTTATCATTATGAAGACATAACTGAAGATATAGTAAAAATATTTTTAATTTTAGTCACTTTTGGGGCAAAAAATGTTAAATATTAGTGAATTTTGAAAAATAACTCTAAAATCTCTACCAATTGTCCAGTGTATTTCAAATTTTGTGTAAGGCCTTATTGAGATAGTTTCTTTCACATATCAGACTTTTTTTTCTCATTCATCTGTAACTTTGTCAATTTGAGGGAGAAAATGTAAAATTTCAGTTGATTTTGAGAAATAGTGTAAGTTCTGCGTTTAGATCCGTTTCTCAGAAAATGCTAGACCTTTTTAAATTTCAAATTTAGCTGTAAGTAATTATATGAAGACATATCTAAAGTTTAAATTTTTTTAGTCAATCTGGACCGAAGGTCCAAGGTGGACTTTTTCCATACAAATCCCGTCCTTCGTCTGCCATTAACTTTTGCTTTAAACAACATCTCCTCTGAAACTACAGGGCAGATTTCAACCAAGTTTGGTAGGAAGCATCCTTAGGAGAAGGGGATTAAAGATTGTACAAATGAAGTCCCTGACCCCTAGGTGATAGGTGGGCCAGGCCTAAAGGGGTAAATTTGACAGTTTGCCTTTTAACGACATCTCCTCTGAAACTACCTGGCAGATTTCAACCAAATTTGGAGGAAGTATTCGTGTTGGTAAGGGGATTCATGATTGTACATCTGAAGTCCCTGACCCCCGGGGGACATGTGGGTGGAGCCAAAGGGTAAATTTGACAGTATGCTTTTAAACGACATCTCCTCTGAAACTGCTTTGTCAGATTTAAAGCAAATTTGGCAGGTAGCCTCCTTAGGGAAAGAGGATTTAAGATCGGGCAAATGAAGTCTCTGACATCCCAATTTGATTTTATGCCTTTAAATGATATCTCCTCTGAAACTATTGGGCAGATTTCAACCAGATGGACATTAAGGCTTAATGAGCCTCTTGTTATTCATCTGTTATCTTTGGAATAAAACAATACTAGACATTGTCTTAGTTAAAGGCTTATCAATACAAATATATGCCAATAAAGAGATTAAAAAATTTACTCAAATTACACTTTCATTTTGAAAGTGTTCTGTCTGTGCTAAGCAGAAAAATGAACTGTTATGGTTACAAGCCAGTAATTGTAGTTTTACTGGTTTAGATTAAATCAATGAAAATTCAACTTATTTTTTTCAGTTTGAAGCATGTGTTGGTGCTAAATCTATGCATTGTTGCTGTGTGTGTTACGTTTGCAATATTTCTACCACATATTGGTACTATTATTGGGTAGGTATTTGTATATTTGAATTATATTGGTTTTCAGTTTACATATAAGAAATCAGTGTTGTCATAAATATAATCATTATGATACACATGTGAAAATAAGCTCCATACTCTATTCAATACATGTACATAAATTTGAATATTCACATTTCAAAAATCTTACCAAATCAATGAAAAATTTTCAACAGACATTTACAAGAAATATATCAACATGCTATGTAAATGATTGGTTGAGTTATCTTTTAGAAATTTATTATGGAATATTTGAATTGACAAAGCTTTTGGATACTTAACATGAAAATTACATTATTATCAAAAGATCATTTTTCTTCACGGTTTCAGGTTTGTCGGAGCTTTCTGTGGATTATCCTATGCCATTGCTTTACCCTGTTTAGTTTATATGGTACAACGGCACCAACAAGGAACACTGACCACCCCTGTGATTGCCATACATTCCTTTCTAATGCTGATTGGTTTATCCAACTTTGTTGGCCAGTTTTTAATCTTAGGGAATAAATAACTTATTGTATTTTATATTAGTGATAAAAAATATGACACTGGAAAAGTATTTTACATAATTTACTTAGACTTTGTGTTAAACTCCATTTCAAAGGAATATGTGTTGGAAAGGTTTGAAGAGTACTGCTTATTGATCTCAAAAGTAGGTCACTGTGACCTACATTTTTAGCTAATTGACCTTAGTGAGACTTTGTTTATTATAACTTTATTTCTAAAGAACCATAAGTCCCAGAGACATGCCTCTTTATTTGTGTTAAAATTTGAGGAGTATTAAACATTGAAATTAAAAATGGTTTACTATGACCTACATTTTCCACTTTGGTACAATTTTATATTTACTGCCACTTCCAAGAAGGTATAAGTCCAACAAACATGAACATGCATGGCTAAAGTTTGAAGATTACTGCATATTCATATATTAAACTAACAGCTGTGACCTACATTTTCCACTCAATGACATTGCTTTGCAGAAGTATAAACAGGTTTTATAAATATTCAACAATGGGGGGTATCCTCAAGAAAAGACATTATAGCACCACAAAGGTTAAGTGTAGTTGTACAACTTTGTCAAGACATGTACACATTGCATACTTCATTTATGTGTCGAGCTCTGTGAGAACTTGTGCACCTACAAATGTAATTATGATACAACCCCTTGTAAGGGAATTATGTCCAGTAAAAGATTTAGCCAATATGAATGTAATACTTGCAATTGTCCAGATATCTCTCCCTAAAATGATGGAGATTTTTTACTGTAACCTCACAATAGCACAATCATATAGGTTTGAACTTGGTTGCTATCAAATATATTTTTGATACAACCCAATTTAAGGGAGTTATTTCCCTTTAATGTCCGGGTCAATCAACGTAGTACTGTAAGTTGTCCAGACATTTATCTTCTCTTAATCTACTGAAAAGATTTCAATGAAATCAGGCACAAATATTGCATATTATATGAACGAATGCATTTGCAAACAAAATTTTAATGAGACCTTATATAAGGGAATTGTCCTTTTAAACACTTGAACAATATGAGTGAAGTGCCTTAAATTATCAAAACATCTTCTGAAGCACAGATTTCAAACAAATCTTAAATATATGAACCAGTGCATTCTTCTTTCTTCATAATTTCCCCCCTAACTTCGAAATTTAGTTGATCAGTAGCATGTATTTGGGAAGCAGAGGAGGAGTCAGCCATCTGATGAGAGTTCTAGTTGGCATTTCTTTTACATTAGCAATGCTTACCAATACAGCTACAATATTTTTATAACAGTTAATTGTCATGTCTCTATAATACCATTGTCTACAAAAAATCGGATCATAAAATTTCAATAATAAAAAGAAAATTATGATTTCATTTGTGCCAAAAATTGATGTAAATTATACTGACTTGTGCCTTAAATTTACAATCCAACAAAAATATGACTTTTTTTAAAAATTTATATATCCAATATTTATCTCTTATCTAATGTGATGAAATGCCTAGTCTTAGAATGCAGTAAAAACATGAACATTTTGAGGTGTTGGTTACATAGTCATTAAATATGCATTCAATTTATATTTTACAAAGTAACAGTAGTGAAACTGTTGTTTTTTCTAATTTTTCATAAAAATATTTGCTACTTTTGTGGTATGAAAAATGTGGGTTGTTGGTCCATCTTGGCAAAAGGTTCAATGTGGACTTTCCCAAACAAATTCCATCTGTCTGTCTTGAACTTTCCACATTTGTTATTTCTCCAACCAATGCGTCCCAAGCATCCCATGAGGAAGAGGATTCATATTTGTCCAAATAATTGGGTTCAGCCTCCAGATGCAAACATGAGGAAAATTTGACAAAACTTCAAAAAAATTATTAACTTAATGGCTTATTAACATATTCCTTGTGAAGTGACTTTGAGGTATGAATAAAAAGTTTGTTTAAGACATATTTTGGGATCAAAGTTCAGCACTGTGGGTGTAGCTCATATGTTGACTTTCTACATTTTTACTACTCCTGCAAAATCATTGGACCACTTTTTACAAAATTTGGTAGGAATCACTTAAGAGGGAAGGAATTCAGATTTGTTGAGATAATGGGACCAAGCCTCCTGTAGGCACCACTAGGGGGTGAAAATAAGGGAAATATGACACAATTTCAAAATGGTTTTCTTCTAAACTAACCCTGGAACTATATATGTAGTAAACTTGGTTTGTATCGAAAAATAACAAAAATCTTATGTACCTAATTCTAAAGGAAATTATAGTGCTGTTCAGATGGACTTAAAGACCCAGTTGGCAACTTATTGCCATTCTTTGATTTGCTCTTTTAAACACATGAATTTGGTCTTAATGAAATATTTTCAGGTTTTAAAATGAATAATCCAACAGTTGCACCTTAAATCAACATCTAATTAGTTTACATATTTTCATAATAAAGTTCTCACTCAGGGAGATATTTGATTATTAATAACGTATTTTAATTTTTGTAAAGGGAGACAACTCTTACAGTTAATGCTTGTTTTCATACAAAACCTGAACTACATTGCTGACAATGGTCAAAAAATAGAGTGTAAATATGGTATGATTTAGTGCATACAGTTTAACTTATTGATTGCTGTTTCTGGTCATTTCTTTCTTTTTCTGACAAATAATGTTAAGACACATTTTAAAATATTATATTTATGTGAGCCAATTTTAATGAGTTGTAAAACATCTATAAAAATGTGTAATTTGCTTCATGCAAATATAAACTTTTTGAGTTGAGTACAAATTTATCCTTCATGTACCTCAATGTTCATATTTTGTTCATATTTTGTTCAATCTGTGTATAAACACATACTTGTAATCATGTTATATATATGTAAGCTTTTACACCTTACATATAAACTGTAGTCAGTATTTATTGTTCTCAATCAGTGCTTCACATGGTGAATGTATTCCGGGTTTAAATTATTATGTCTTTATGTTTTCATGTATTATATAAATACTGAGATTTACCCACGTGTATTGACAATTGACAGGTTACATCTTACATGCTCGTTATCATGTTTTAAATGTTCTTGTTAATATTAAGTCAACAAAAGTGCTTTCAGATATTATGTCATATTGTATATTACAACTTGTTAAGTAAAATCAGTAAATATTACACTGGTTACAGAATGTTATGTTGTTTGTATTTTCAGTCCATCTGGACCAAAGGTCCAATGTGGACTTTTCTCATACAAATCCTGTTCGTCGTAAACTTTTCACATTTTCGACTTCTCCTAAACCACTGGACCAATTTCATCCAAACTTGTTAGGAAGTATACCTAGGGGAAGGGGATTCAGATTTGTTCAAAGTTTGTTGACAAAACTTCAAAAAATCTTCTAATAAACTACCGTAGAAGGCCTAGAGCTTAATGTTTTGATATGTAGTTACCTTAGGGCATTGAGAACCAAGTTTGTTCAACATGTGATCCTGGGGTCAAAATTATAAGTAACACATTTTGGTGTCAAAGTTCAACACTATAGCAAATAGTTAACTATTCACATGTTTTGACTTCTTGTCCAAAACTATTGTACCAATTTCATTCAAACTTGGTAGAAGTCATCTGGTGGTTGGTTTGTACACAGATTTTGTTTTCGTTTGCAAATTTGTAAACACTGAAAAAAGGATCATGCATATTGTGGTTTGATATTGACTTAAGAGAATAACTTTGAGACATGAATAAACTCACAATGGATAGAACTTACTGTGGGGTAGGTCAGGTACATGTTTTGTAATCAAATAACCTTACTGTGCACCTCTTAATAAAAAGTTTAAATGGACATTTCAAAAGTATAACGGCATATTGACGGTCAACACTGGG
>JAUMGZ010001355.1:0-20704 GCA_032359645.1 Pododesmus macrochisma | reverse complement strand
ACAACAATTTTATTGTTTTTCTGGGACTGTGGCTCATTAAAATTAGGTAATCTTCTTGCTCCCTGCTAAGTGCTCAGCGTTTCTGAGTAGAAGACAGACTGGTTGGCTTAAAATTGGTGTGAGGGTATAATGTGACCGAATGAAGTATCATGGCAATGTGTCTGCGGCATAATTTTTCAGCGCGACAGCACTAAAAAGTTGCCATCAGTGCGCACTTTCACAAGCAGACACCATCTTGATATATGCTATCAATCACATAGACATAAGTTGAAGGGATGATAAACCCAAATGAAACAAACAAACATTGATTTGTGTTTAATATCCCTTTTAATTTAGATTTAGGGTATTCCAATATATAATAAAGAATAAACTACTATCACCGACTCCCTTTGTTTAAAACACCATTCAATAACATTTTTATTTGAGATACTCCTTTATAATTTTTAAGAAGAACACCCATTTTTGTTTGGAAGTTTAATTTTTCATGATTGTGTACACGTACTGTATGTATACAGCCAGATAATAACAAAAAACATCTAAAAATAGCTATCTACTTGCCTTGAGGATTTATTTAGTATTCTGTTTAAAAAGAGAATGTCATAGAACCTTGAAAAGTGTAGGCTCTTTTACAATATTATACACCGTTATAGCCAATATAAATCTAGTTTTTGGCTGAAAATAACCCAGTCAAACAAACAAGCCAGTATAAGGTGTGTTTTGCTCATTAATACTTTAAGACCTACAAAATGAGCTATGAGATATGACTCGGGACAGAGGTTAGGCTTAAAAAAGATCATTCTATTTATTATTTTGAGGCAGAAGAATGGCAGGTAATTTGAACTTTCGTGATTAAAGCTGATCCTAGATACTCAATTTAATAATTTTTGCACATTTTGTGGCTATAGGTTATAAATATTTAACATGTATTTCTTTTCATGTATATATCTATCAGACTGAAATATACGTCTCTTATTAGGGCCACAGCAAACTGTCAGAAAATATTTTTAGGAACTATATACCAGTAGTTATCTATTATCAGCGCTAGCTGTCACAGCTAATTATCATGTATATGCTTATCACAAACTCACTTCCCCAAATTTATTTCTAAATGAAGTGAAGTAACCAAATTTGGTACATGTACACAGCTTTATATTCAAGTTGAGAGTTGAAGCCAACTTTTGTAAGTGAACATTAAATGCGTTCTTTTTCTTTTTTCTTTTATTTATTTTTCCAAAGTAACAGTACAAACAAATATTATAAATCAAAGTTACAGTACAAAGCAAATATAAACAATAAAACAATATGCCATAGGCCAAATTATACCGATTATACGTAGTACAACAATATGTGATGTTAAAGTGGTTATATCAACCTTAAGTATTTTAGGTCTTTCATATACAATTTGTTACATAAAAGCAAACATGTTTCCTGTATTACTGAAATAGAGTTTTAAATCTTTATGTTGTTTGGAAGTGAAAGTGAAAAAGGAACGTTTGCTGCATTCTAATTGGTCCAGATCTAGATCCATTTGTCCCAAATTTGAATCCCCTGAATTGCTAAATTAGCAACAAAGAATGACCCAAGTTGATACACGTCAGCTTTATTATGGTGGTAAAATACAGACCAATTAAGTTTTTAAGTGCATGAACTTGCAATGCATGTCACGATGTGTCTGCTGCATTCTGATTGGTTCATTTGATCCAAAACTTGTTTTTCCTTGATATCGTTAAAATTAAATGACCAGGTGTGACCAATTTGATACACATACATGTATGTAGATTGATTATATATACATGTACAGCCCAAGGATCAAACTAAACTTGTAAAGCAAATATATTATTTGGCTGCAGTCTGCTGCATTCTGATTCAAATAAATGGCCAAATCTTATTTTTAGTCGTGACTGTTAACATTTTGATATATATTTTATATATAACTCAAATTAAACAAATAACATGAATGTGATTGATATTGCTAGGTAGACATGACGTGACATTAGAATATTTGAAAGCGATATGTGTCATAATTACCATAAATGTCAATGTTAAACTACCCAGACAGATCTGTAATATCAACACAAGTATTGACAGTATTAAAATGTCACCCAGTAAATATACAACCCAGTTGAATATATACAACCTTGACCTTTTTAAATACTGATAACGCATAATGTTATCGCACATTTGATTGTATTTCAACATATGTTACTTTATTTTGCAGTGGTTGATATTTAATCAAATGTCAAGAATAGATCATTTTGGTTCTGTTTTGTTATATATATTGTATTTGTAAGTCTCACTCAGTTATCTGTAAATATGTTTATGTTACGTTTGATTGTTATATATACAGTCATGAACATTTGTATAATTATGCTGATCGATTTTCTATGGTATTATTCGATTCATGAACAAGATATCTAAAAAAAATATGACATTCTTTCAACTCATGTACACAAGTAAATAAGGGAAGGATATATACATGTATAGGCATGTTTTATATATCCAATGAAATTACAAAGCAATATCTCACTTGATTGAAATGCAAAAAATTAAAATATGATCTGTATCTTAAAGCTTTAATATTCTCCAAAACGATACATTTCATTTAACCAAAATCAGCTACAAATGTCAAGTAAATGCCTAGATTAGAATAGAAATAATAAACAGTTGCATGGATATAAAATGTGATGTAGTTTAGTAAACAATAGATAGATTCAAAGTCTTTGTAAAATCCAACAATTAAGCTGGTCGCCTAAAACTACCGTTCACCTGATAATTTACCTGTGTGCCTTGCTCGTTCTGAGCACTGTTCACAAAGACATTCCAACCCACGTCGTCAAAAATCGCTCTAGTCACTCTAGATAGATGTAAAGGATAACAATTTTATTGTTTGGTGCTTTTTATAATGCAGACTATATTGTCTGCTCAGTTTCTAAATAAATGATGTTTCTCATCCACCATTGCCGTGCTAATTACCTCCCCTTTCTAATTAATGATTTTATTGCTGTCAAATGTAACTTAAAGAAATATATGTAGCAACTGTATGAGAAATAAAATATTGATAACGCTCTCTCTCTCTCGCTCTTTGAGCCTGTGTTGTCTGCTGTCAGTGATACTATTTGAAGTTTACTTGTTTCCATTATTTTTTAATAAGAGTTCTGGAGTTATAAATTATTGTGGGTAAATTAAATTTTGATAACACTCTCTCTCTCTCTCTCTCTCTCTCTTTGGTCCTGTGTTGTCTGCTGTCTGTGATGCTATTTGAAGTTTACTTGTTTCAATTATTTTTTATTAAGAGTGCTGGAGTTATAAATTATTGTGGGTGAAATTGTCGATAAAATGTGTGTGTATTCCGTAAGACATAGAGTACTCTTCATTTACATAATTGGACAGTAACAAACAAAACACTGAAATCTATTTAGTGTCAGAAACAATCAAAATACTGAACACAGTTTTAGGACATTAGCACACAAACGATAAGCCCTATTTAGACATAATTTATTAACAAACAAAAATTTGAACCAAAATATTTAGATGTTAATAAACAAAAAAATGAGCCTTATTTAGACATAAACAAACAAAATTATAAAAATATGAATCTTTTTGAGACATTAACAAACAAAATACTGAATCCTATTTAGACAATAACAAGCAAAATAATCATGGACAACTACCAACATCATGATTTAGTTACAACCTGTGGGGCTATATAATTTGTATTTACTCAGAAAGCAGAAGTCAAGCTTCCATAGCAGCATATTGATTTGCTTTATTGGATGTAAGACAACACTAAAAATTCAAAGTAGACATTTTTAAAGTGCAAACAACTTTTTAAAAAATTCACCTCCCAAAAAAAAATTCATCATCAACTCAACAAAAAAAAAGTTCCTTATTTTTATCGAAGACTTTAATCTAATGCATATCCTTGAGTTGTCTCGCAATATACCAACCACTTGTCCTTGTTATTGTGCATTTTGTCTTTGTAATCAATTGATTCCAATAACGTAGAACTTGTCAGGTGACTGTTTTTGAGATGTCAAGTGACAAAGTAGATTGCTTTCCAGATTGGACATTCTTGTGAAAATCTGGATTTATTGGACAATTTCTTGAATAGTCACTGTTGGTAATGTCCATCAAACAGAAGCATGTAATTCATAGATTGTTTAACTTGACACAATGTATTAAATTAAAGGCAAACAATTTATACATTGTTTAACTTGATTATTTTACTATGTATCAAAATAAAGGCAAGCGATTTGCAATTTGTACATTTTAACTTGACACTCTGTCTTAAAATAAAGACAAATAATCTGTACATTGTTTAACCAAAACACAATGTATTACAGACAAGTAATATGTACATTGTTTAACCAAACACAATGTATTACAGACAAGTAATATGTACATTGTTTAACCAAACACAATGTATTACAGACAAGTAATTTGTACATTGTTTAACCAAACACAATGTATTGCAGACAAGTAATTTGTACATTGTTTAACCAAACACAATGTATTACAGACAAGTAATATGTACATTGTTTAACCACACACAATGTATTACAGACAAGTAATCTGTACATTAATTGTTTAACCACACACAATGTATTACAAACAAGTAATCTGTACATTGTTTAACCACACACAATGTATTACAGACAAGTAATCTGTACATTGTTTAACCACACACCATGTATTGCAGACAAGTAATCTGTACATTAATTGTTTAACCAAACACAATGTATTACAGACAAGTAGTCTGTACATTGTCTAACCACACACCATGTATTACAGACAAGTAATCTGTACATTGTTTAACCACACACAATGTATTGCAGACAAGTAATCTGTACATTAATTGTTTAACCACACACAATGTATTGCAGACAAGTAATCTGTACATTAATTGTTTAACCACACACAATGTATTACAGACAAGTTATCTGTACATTGTTTAACCACAAGCAATCTGTACATCATGTCACTATACACACAATGTATTAAATTAAAGACAAGTAATCTTTACATTGTTTAACCAAACACAATGTATTAGAGACAAGTAATTTGTACATTGTTTAACCACACACAATGTATTACAGACAAGTTATATGTACATTGTTTAACCACACACAATTTATTACAGACAAGTAATCTGTACATTGTTTAACCATAAGTAATCTGTACATCATGTCACTATACACACAATGTATTAAATTAAAGACAAGTAATCTGTACATTGTTTAACCACACACAATGTATTACAGACAAGTTATCTGCACACACAATGTATTGCAGACAAGTAATCTGTAAATTGTTTAACCACACACAATGTATTGCAGACAAGTAATCTGTACATTAATTATTTAACCAAACACAATGTATTTCAGACAAGTTATCTGTAAATTGTTTAACCACAAGTAATCTGTACATCATGTCACTATAGACACAATGTATTAAATTAAAGACAAGTAAAATGTACATTGTTAAACCTAGCACAATGTATTAGTGACAATTGCAAGCAATCTGTTCATTACCATAGGCACCTAGCTGTAACAATAGTTTTGGTAAAATTTGGTATTATTAGAAAATTTTACTCCAAAATGATTGTTACAGGTGCCTAATATTATGTTCATGGATTAACAGCACAAAATGTATCTAATATTAAAGACAAGTACATGTACATTGTTTGTAGCTATTTTATGTTATTAGAACAGATATTTTTGAGTTTTCAATAAAATATATACGAGAAAAAAAAAACTAATTTCTAAGTCATTGAACTGACTGAAACCATGATATAAATTTAACAGTCATTGACTGTATGTGACTAGTGATATTTTTATGATGTAAAATGTTCCATGTGCAGTATATCAGTGATACAAATCAATGGATCTGATACCATATAGTTTCACTGCCCAACATTTCAGGTACATGGCTGTATTCAAACATGTACATTTTTTGATTAGTATGTTGCCCTACTGTATGAAAAATCTGTTTATGGGTAATTTTGTTGCTCTGCTGTCATTCAAATTCATATATGGGTCAGATTGCTCCCCTACTGTCTTACATGTCAGATATGGGTCAGTTTGTTCCCCTACTAATGAAGCGAAGGATAATGACATTTGTAATCATCAAATTTGTACGTCACAGGCTTCAATGTACAATGTACAAGTGAATGATAAAGATTAAGTTCTTACATGTCACAAATACATTGTCAAAATTTCTCTTAGGGTAAAAAATAAGGAGAATATTTCTGTAACAAAATTTTATAAAATCACATAAGATAAGTTTTATTGGGTTTCCTACCTAGAAAAGTAGTTTTACTATTTGTTTCCATACCTGAGGATATACATGTATGTTTTGAATTGACAAATAACAGAATTATTAGGTACAGCTGTATTCACAATAATTATAATGAGGCATAAATAACAGTTACTGTTTTTCTTTAAATAAAAACCCGTTACATTTACAAACCAGAAAGTTGGTGTTCATAATTTTGAACATCTGACAACATGCTTTAACACTTCAAATGTTATGCATTAAACTGGAAAAATATTTGTCTGTATAAAGCATTAATTAATAAGACTTCTTATGATGTGTAAGTTTGATTAGATATAAAAAAATTGCTATGAAGTTAGAAATGATCGACAGGTACATTTTGTAATAAGTAGTGCAATGACAGGTCATTGACATACAGGTGTGATGGATTGTCATCACCATAATATAAGTGACCAGGTCAGTGGTCTGTGACTCTAGTACAATCTTCTGTTCCAGTCCATGGTCCAATGATTACCGGTATATATAACAGTCATCTTCAGTTATTTGTCTGTGTATCATTATGTTGGCCCTTCAACAAGGGAGATAATATATTGCTTCATTGCTTCTTCTTCTTTTTTGGTATATATATATATATATATATATATATCAACCATGTAAAGATGGAGTGTCCCACATCAGGTCCAGGTCACTGTGACCTTCAAAAACTGCTGATATAGTTATACCTCAGGAACATTGCTTTGAGACATTCACAAACACATGCAATTATGTAATTGTTATAATTTACGACATATCTAATTAAATCACTCGTGTTTATTCTTCTTGAAATAATTTTTTCCCCATATTTTTTTTAAACCATATCATGCATGTGTCATCATAATTAAACTTTTACTTTCCTCAAAAATTAATCAATGCATTGCATGATCGACTTAGCAATTAATCAATAGACAATTGCCGGAGGCTGTTACAGCGTTGAGAAAACAAGAACGTTTAACGTTCGGTATATTACATGAACTGTGAAGCCTTAATTTATGCTGAATGGATGTTACAGCAGCTGAAAATAGATTCCATCATGATATGAATATGTATTATAATTGTCCTATATATACCTGCATGTAGTAAGTTTGCCTATGGCGGTCCTAATTTAGCACGCACTGTACATTAATAAGTGCTTGACATTTCAATTGATTATTTATAAAACATTGAAGGTTCTGGAGGATTTTGTTGTGGGAACATTGGAAACATTCTTAATTATTTTGGGGATGCATGGGTCAACATGCATTGGAATTGAACATCTATAAGATTGAGAGGTGGGATCTTTGGAAAGCATCTTGCGATGTAAGCGGAGGGATATTTGGAAAGCAAGTCATAATTTGGTCTTGCCTTTAACTTGTCACTTTTAAATTACTTTTTCTTTCCACATTTAAAGACAGATAATTGCCAGGTAGCAAACCCATGCATACAGAACACAAAGCCAGCACTCTACCACTAGCTACATGTACTTCGCCGTGTCAGTGTGCAATGTGCATTAAATGTTTATATCAATGTATTGATTAGCAGATTGCACACAATGCTGCTGAAGGAAAAAGTGATACCTGTATTCAATATCCTCTAGGTATAATGCCATTATACATGAATCTTTGATAATGCAAATGACAGCAGACACTGAAAGGTTCTACAATTATCAAAAAAAGACGTTGCTAAGTAGAACATAAGGACATCAAAAAACGGTTTTAAAGAAAAATCTTTAACCCCTGAATAAACAATTGAAGACATTATCGACTATGACAAAGGACAACAATAAAGAATCAATTCAACATTTAATGTTTTTTTTCTTATATCAGATTCCAAATTCAATTGCAAATTTAAGTGATATCATCTTATTGATCATTATACCTGCATCAATATATTACTATGATAGCAGATGCTGCATGCACATGTACAGTAAATTATTTTTCCAAGATAATGGGGATGACATCACATTTATATTAAACCTGAAGTAGCAGTAAAAGAACTGCACAATATTTATAATTAAAGTGCCTTTAGCTTAAGAACCTGAATTAGCAAAATCTAATAAACTGTACCAGGTAATGGTAAAAAATGTTCTTTGTTCTTTGAAGTAAAGGTTTTGGTTATTAGTAAAGATGTTTGAAACTAAGGTCAATTAACTGAGCCATCAAGGTTGATTTAGCATATCATGTCCTGCAGTATTGGAAATACAGAATCTTTATGAACTTCCATTGATTCTAATGCGGAGGTTTTTAGCTCACTCAGTGAGCTTTTTTTATCACTCTGCATCGATCCTGATTCATCTACCTTATATTGTCTGATCCTATACACATTCAAAAGTGTCATGGCTGGTATCAGGGAACCTTTACATTCTGTATCCAGGGACATCTTGCAATTTGAAGTTGGACTAAAGATAATTTCAGATTTCCAAGACAGCTTATTATCGCATTTAATAATTGCTCCGTAATGGTTTCAAGCTACGAACATGAGATTTTCGCTGTTATAGACCCAATTCATCAGTTGAAAACATTAAAAATTTTTTTTTAAGTAAAGGGCCTTTGCTGCCATCTTGAAATTTTGGTTTAAAAGAAATTTGATTGGGGTAGGCACATTTTAGTTGTCAATATATGATGAAATTACAGTGCTGACCTCACAAGGAAATGACATAACTAAAAATGAAAGCATTGTTTACCTGATTTGTGGTCAGAGGTCAGACAAAGATCGGCACATCCTAGCTGGCATGATAAAGATCTTCATGTGATGTTTTACATAAGAGTGGGTTGAAACTCTGTTAGGCTTAATTCCTTCTTTCTGAATTACTATTGCTTTGATTTTCAGTACATGTTCCCGTTTCTTTTACCGTGACTGTCCTATATTATAGTTTTTCTCCTCTTCCTGTCCAGCTGTCTATAGTCTGTCTTTTCTCGTTTGGTCTTCTGTCATGAAATACTCTGGAAGTGACTTAAGCCCTAACTAAACAAACAAACCTTAATTCTACCAGTATTTTATTCTTATGACTGCATTTTCAACAACTTTTATTCTATTTTCAGGGGGTACTGCTGTTTGAGATCTTTATACCATTAGTACTGTTTGTGATACTGCTGTTTATTAGAAAGAAACAACCAGCTGTTCCAGTCAATAAAAGTAAGTAATTTATATACTCGCCCATCTTTGCTAGCCAACGTTTACAAGTCACCTTCAAGGGTAGTGAAACTTAGTATAGCGAAACTTGGCTTGAGAAGATGATACTCACCATCAATCTTAAATTGCACATCTTCATTGAAACTTTATACTAAATTTTAAAGGTTCATATTTCAGTGTATGGAGCAGATGGCATTTTCAGATTCTTTATATGGTGTATTGTGTGTCTGGCTTCAACTTTATTCATTTTCACAGCAGTTGAATTACAAGTTCAGGGAGTGTAGTGGTTAAAACACTTGTTTCTGACCATGATGTAGCCTGGGTCCGATACTCGGTGATGTACGTAAGTGGGATGTTACAAAATCGCTTACTGGAATACACAGGTTTCCTCTGGGCACTCCCATGTCTTCTCACAGAAAGTATAGTTAAGGTTGACCACTACTGGGAATGAAAGTCTTACAGATTGGCTGATTTTCAATATATAAGTCATTTGACATTAACGCTTTTCATTTATAAATGCAAAAATAAGGATAGGTCAATGATCTCATTTTTGAGCTTAAATAAGCGTTTTAAAATTTTGGCATGGAAAGAACACCTAGATTTTTCATAAGTGATATATGGAAATGTATAGATTTTTAGGGGCCAGAAATAAAAGGGAGTCATTATTTTTTTTTTTTTAAATATTTTGTTAGATGGGTATATAAGGTGTATATTTTAAGAATACTATCAGAAATAAAGAGGTCAATGGGCAAAACATTTCCAATGTACTAATTATGGAAAATTCCAGAGTTTTAAAAAAACTAGGTAAATATAGAAATGTGAGTAGGGTGCATCCTTAAGTTATTACACGTTATGATGGAATTTGTGTGTTTGGAATGGAAAGTAGCGCAAGTGGAAACTATGCAGTCCTTTCTGTTTTGAAAAAACAGTAATGCCAGGATCAAACCAACAACTTTAGGTTGGCGATTCGTTACCATTCAACTTGCAATTTTGAGTTTCGGACCTGGACTGCACCTTTTAACCACTACGCTAACTGATCTTGACTGGTTCAACTTTCATGTATATGATACGTACAACATTTATTTACAGTCTAGTATTAATATATGATACAGCAATTCATTGATTTACTGTACAGTATAAAAGATACAATTGTATGTAATCTATATTTAAACTTGAAACACATGTAAATAATTATAGTTGTTTTCGAAGCTAGAGCTATCGCTTCAATAAATATGGTATAGATTACTGCCACATATGAAATATAATACCAGACAGATTAAACAACACTTTCATCAATATTTTTAATGGCAAAATCAATTTATGTTGAAATATTGATACGCATGCATCTTGTGCTGGAGATTCCTGTGAAAGAGTGATATTTATGTTGCCTGTCAACTGTACATAAAACAAAGTCAAGTACACACGAATTATTTACACATAACCTTCGCTCTTGATCTTTATTTTAATATTTAGTTTATTGTGTTCTTCAGCCCATATAAATCCTGTCACAGTCCTTGCATTTGTTGTCAACGTTCTTCATAGTTATTTTATGTGTGTTTAACCACTTAGAATAGCAGGCTGCATTTTGATAAAATAAAACAAAACAGAAAGCACTGTGAGGAGATTCAAATTGGTTCAAAATGTAAATTCAAAGTTTTCATTTCTTTATTATTATGCCTGCCCTTAATGAAGGGAGACATGTTGTTTTAGTGTTCCTTCTTTCTTAGTCTGTTTGAGATATATGAAGGAAACTTGGAGACAATTATATTACCATGCATCAAAACCAAGTCACCGTGTCTATACCGTAACTTTTTAACAATGTAGAGTCTTGCTTATTTTCTATTTTCAGGTTACCACTATGCAGAACCGTTGCCCTCTGCTGGTGTGGTGCCAATTATGCAGATGTTTTGTGACGGGGGAGGCAGAAGGGACAAACATGGATTTCGTACTTACGGAGAGCACACACAGTAATATATTTATTTGAATATATGAGTTACTGGCAGACTTATGGTTTACTTGCTATAACTTAATTGTACAGTTATCTCCCAAAACCATACAAAATAAAGCATACCCTATATATGCTATCAAATACGTAATTTACCGGGTAAATCAAATATCATATTTATAAATCAAGATGCAAATTAACTAAACTCTCTCTCTCTTTGCCGCAGGTCGGTGGTTTACTCTGGTAACTCCGGTTTCCTCCACCAGTAAAACTTGCACATCCATAAATGACCTTAGCTGTTGATCGGACAATAAGCCCTTAACACAAACAAACAAACATAAAGGGATAGGGTTAAGAAATATATCACCATCAAGTAAATAACTAACAAATTTATCATCTGCTCATTATGCAACAACTCATTGGACATCTCTTTTGAAATATACCTATGGCTATGCAGTTATTAACTGGATACAAAGATAAATTTACCAAATTCCATATTTATTTCACAATGATTACATTTAGTATACATGTATGTAAAGGAGTAAGCTAATATCTGAACACATGTCTGGAATTGTCTATGTTGATTACTTGGCAATGAAACATGAATTTCAATTTGATATACCGGTAAACATATTTTATTCGTTCATTTCATGATCTCAGCTTTCAATAATTTAAAGATGACTTACTGCCAAATCCACCATACCAATGTAATGCAATTAATCTGAAAGAATTTTAAGAAGTTTCAGTCCACCCCTTTATTTAAGTCTTCTGAAGCAAACATATTAAATTGTAGCTTTTTAGACATTGTAAGTCTAATAGATAATAAAAGAAATAGATGTCATTATTAATCTTTTCTTTGTATTTTTCTTATTTTCAGAACAACAGACTTTCTTAATAGATTACAAACTGTGGCTAAGCACCATCATTTCTTTAACCCTGGATACAGTCCTGATGAAATGGATGGACTACCCATTATCTATAAAAGTATCATAGATGACCCAGCTACCTTTCATGATGTCATTAAAAACAAGGAAGGTAAGTCTGATAAGCTTGTAACCTGCTCTTACATAAAAGCAAGCAAGGCGAATCTGATAAGCTTGTAACCTGGTCTTACATAAAAACAAGCAAGGCAAGTCTGATAAGCTTGTAACCTGCTCTTACATAAAAACAAGCAAGGCAAGTCTGATAAGCTTGTAACCTGCTCTTACATAAAAAACAAGCAAGGCAAGTCTGATAAGCTTGTAACATGCTCTTACAAATTATAAAACATGGAAATTAAGTCTGTTAAGCTTGTGCATGTAGTTATTTTCCTTTGATTTTCTTCCTTTTCTATGATAATTGTAGGAAATGCACATCTATATTATCTAACATTGTCATGCCTTGTACATTAAAATAAGATAATAATGTGACCGAGTGAAGTTTTATGTCATTGTGTCTGTGGTGTGATATTTCAGTAAAACAGCACTATTAACAGCAACAAATTTTTTTATATTTAAGTTGAATTGAGAATTGATTTTATTTTGTACTAAAATTTATTAAATACTTTTTCCTTCAGATTTCCAGTTGGGATCAGTAATAAAGAATAAGACAAATTTTGTTAACTTTTTTCACAACAATCTGTCTTTACCACTAGACGATATCTATAGCATCCTAAATGCATCCATACATGTTAAAGAGGTAAGGCACTTTTAATCAACATACATCTATACTTGGTGTCAATTAATTAGTTTGTTTATAATTAGGAGTTTTATAATAGTTTTCGTTATAATTTGGAGTTTAAATATTTACCTCACAATCAAATTTCTCCTAATTTCATAACTGTGCTTAATTAACCCTTATCCTGCTATATAATATTTGCCTCCCTTTACCACCAGTGCTAAGTTAATTTGAGAAAATAAATGAAATCTAACACATTGTTTTCAACAAGTCATAAATCTTTTATTTATCAACCAATATGTTTAAACTGTATATGAAAATTTATCTGTAAGTCCTGAGCTGCAATAATATGAAAAGTAATTTTTTGTAATTAGAGGTATTCATTATTACCTATGGACAGGTAAAGGTGAGAATTTTACAGGTGAAAGGAATATTTCTGATTTAAAAACATTTTATTTCACTTTTGTTGTTTTTCACGGCTCATTTCTTTAACCAAAGTGAAAAGGAAATACTCTGAGAACATACACACCAAAATAAAACAATTACCTGTAAAAAAACCCAGGTAGGTAAAGGTAAAAACTCGTTAACACTAACACTGCAATTTGCAATAAAATTAATCTTCCTTCAATGATAAAAATTACACAACAACAACAACAATCAAAACATCAAGAGTTTCAACCAAATGCATGAGAAATGACTACCAATTTTCTTTGTAATCCGTTGTCATTTCATGATTTTACCTATTCAAGAATATTAATCTGTCTTGAAATATCTGAAAATTGTGACACATTTTTTTTAAACAAAGGATAGATAGCCAAAATCTAAACAGGGTGGCGAATTATGCTTAATGTCACTGTTCCTGATCTGAGACAGCATTGTAATAACATTTAGAAGTAGACATTGTTATTTTATGATTTTAAATTTGTTGGAAGAGGCATAAAAGTCCAATAAATCAAAGAAATGTCTGGAAGTGTATCTTATGGTATATTTTACTTACAGTTAAGCAGAATCCTTTTCGGGGACGACTTTGTAGCAAACAGTCAGATTTTAAACAGATATCGTAGAGACATATCCGGCAGTTTTCTTCACATCCCCGACGCAGTGGATCCGACAAAAATAAAAGATGTGCCATATAAAGAGGTTTTTGACAAACCAGAAATACTAAAGCAACTTGTGCTGTCAAAGTCGCCAGATATAACACAACAGCTAATGGTCACAGTTATAAAGAATCAGGACCTGTGGGGGAAACCAGCTGTACAGAAATTTCTCTTACAGTACATGGGACTACTAGACGAAAACAATCAGCCAATTGTATTGTCCCCCGAAGAAACTGCAGAAGTGTTAAAAGTAGGTGTATTGTGGAAAAAAATTTCATGAAGTGTTTTAAATTTTTAGTAATTTGTTCCAAAAAGCATAAGACTCGTAGCAAATATTGAGTTATTGCTCACTGTCCATTATTGCCTCTGCTATTTAAAACTAGGTGGGGATAGGGCTGACACAATACCTCTAAAGTGTACCACGATATATTGCAATATTTGACACGTGTATCAGGATACATATCCCATTATATTGCGACAATATAAATGTAGAAAATGTGCCCAGATTTCATTATTTGTATTATTGTCAGGCACCACTTGAATCTCGATGTTGTCAAATGCAACCATATTGTCCTTTTAGTCAGAGATTATAATATCGACAGCACTTGAATTTTAAATGCTTTTAAAGCTTTTCAAGCGTCCACGGATATTCCAATAATAAGGGTACAAGGCAGAGTGGTTTCTTTATAATCTCATAACAAAACATTTCCTGGTTATATATTACGGGAATATATTTAAAGATGTTCAAAGAATATGCGTCATAAGTATTATTTTCATGTGAAACCAACAAAATGAATAATATACTGTAAAAAACTGGTAGTCTCTTTGTTTTGCGAAACAATACAAATCTGAGTTGAATTGAAATATACCGGTGTACCAGACAGACCAGTATATTGTGTCAGCCCTAGTGGGTGATAAAGTCATATCTCTTATTTTGATGTGGAATATTCATTATTGGCCAGTATTGGTATGCTTGGTAAAAAGGTTGAGTGTCCATTTACAATGGTCTTGCATGTTTAAGCCTGTACATTGAGTTGACTCACAAATCAAGATAGATTTTCTTGTATGATTTGTATAATGATTTCCTTGTTTGATTTCAGATGTTGCTCTTCTCAAACACAGCAATACACCATATAGCATGTAGTGCTGAGTTTCTCAAACTTGTCGTGCCTGAAAACAAGACAGAGGATAATGTCCATCTGCTAGTAAGTACCTCTACAAGACTAAAATATATCAAATATGTAAGTGTTCAATGGTGAAATCTCTAATATGCTATTTACGTTCAGGAAAATCAAAGTATTCCATCAAAATTGGGAATTTATAACCAAAATCGAAGTACTCCATCAACAAAGATTCAAGAGTATAATTTCATGAACTGTGCTTGATTCAATAGTTGGATATGTTATCAAAGAAATGCTATTGTGAAATTGTCCATAAGATACAATTGAATGTTTAGAAAAAAATTCCATTAATACATTTTCATATAACAATAAACCAGTTAACTGTCAGTTTGTTCATTAATCTAAGTGTTGGCGTATAAATATCCAAGTGTTGGTGAATAAATATCCAAGTGTTGGCATATAAATATATTAGTTTTGGTGTATAAATATCTAAGTGTTGGTGAATAAATATCCAAGTGTTGGTGTATAAATATCCAAGTGTTGGTGAATAAATATCCAAGTGTTGCCATATAAATATCTTAGTGTTGGTGTATAAATATCCAAGTGTTGGTGTATAAATATCCAAGTGTTGACATATAAATATCTAAGTGTTGGTGTATAAATATCCAAGTGTTGGCATATAAATATCTAAGTGTTGGTGTATAAATATCCAAGTGTTGGTGTATAAATATCTAAGTGTTGGTGTATAAATATCTAAGTTTTGGTGTATAAATATCTAAGTGTTGGTGAATAAATATCTAAGTGTTGGTGTATAAATATCAAAGTGTTGGTGTATAAATATCTAAATATGGTGAATAAATATCCAAGTGTTGGTGAATAAATATCTAAGTGTTGGTGTATAAATATCTAAATGTTGGTGTATAAATATCTAAGTTTTGGTGAATAAATATCCAAGTGTTGGTGAATAAATATCTAAGTGTTGGTGAATAAATATCTAAGTGTTGGTGTATAAATATCTAAATATGGTGAATAAATATCAAAGTGTTGGTGTATAAATATCTATTAAAGTTTTGGAGCATAAATATCTAAGTTTTGTATATATGTAAATAACTGGCATTAGAAAGTTCTTATTGAAGCTTTAATACAAAACAAGTAACATAAGTAAATCAAAGAAATATATCAATTTTATTATTTGCAGGAAGATGCGCAGGTTCGACTTTGTAACCTTAGTAACAGTCAACTAGAGTCATTGTCACAAATGCTGAATAAAGAAATCACAGATGCTGAAATTATTGAAGTTGTAAGTGTGGACAAAATTTCAAAATTCTTTTTATGGTTAACTAGATGTCCTAGAAATTATTGCTTGCATATATAAATACTAATCTTGTTGCATGGAGAATCAATTTTGTTCGTCTTGTAACCCTGGGTTCAAAAGTAGGTTAATCTCGTTAGTTGCGATTACTTTTTGTAAGTCCACCCTATATTTTTAAATATTTTTCCACTTCTCTGCAACAACAGGACCAATTTCAACTAGGCAGCATCTTTTGGAGAAGGGAATACAGATTTGTTCAAATAGTAATGATGCTCCAACCAGATTAATGTTAAGGCCCAATGTTTTGTTTAATTTAGAGATAAATAATGCAAAGAGAGCTCTTCTGATTTTAAAAAAGATACACATGTTAAAGATCACATATAGGCTTCATAAATATTTTGATGTCATTTTCATTGTTTTCTATTGCAGTTACATGTGGGAACACTAAACTTAACTTCTGTGGAAGAAAAACTAAGTAGATTTGCAAAAGAGGTAAGTAATTACTTGAATGTTTCTCCTTACAAAATAGGTCACTATTTAAATGACTTTGTGAAGTTCTCCTCATAAAGCTTCATAAAGTGTCTTTATTGAATAATTAAATGATTGTATGTCTATACTAAAGACGTCTTGTCTCATGCGGAAAGTGGGAAGTTTGAGACTTCATTAACCTGTTTAACTATGATGCCTGGTTTTGTGCATGATGCTCATCCTAAGTCCTTGTAAAAAAAGATTGTTGTGACGTTATTTTAATTCTTTTTAAAATTATGTTTGTTGCTGCCAGAGTAGTTTAATGACACTGTTGTTGTTTGGTTTGTCAATGACTTTTGTACTGTTGCTTGCACATATGTACAAATATTTATTTGAACAATGACAGAAACACATTATGTTTCAATAATTAGAAATTATATGAATATAATATCAGCTAAATTTGATGTTTTATCATGGTAGAATTTTACTTCATGTTTTTCAGCTGCAAAAGTTCTACCGGTTTCAAGAGAGCCTGTACGAGATGAGCTTGTTTGCAGAGTCACTTCCTCAAGATG
This sequence comes from Pododesmus macrochisma, assembly GCA_032359645.1. NCBI lineage: Eukaryota > Metazoa > Mollusca > Bivalvia > Pectinida > Anomiidae > Pododesmus > Pododesmus macrochisma. The sequence goes on along the minus strand of JAUMGZ010001355.1, from coordinate 3,110 downwards.
CCTGCAACAACTCGAACATAACCACGCCAGAACCACCCTATGCTAATGTCACCACGGCAACAGGACTTAATGAGACTCGTATTAAACGTGATACTGATAATGAACACGATACAACCAAGGACAGTAAAGAAGAGGTTAAAATATTTGACTTTTAAAACTGGACTATTACACTTGACCATTTAAACTTGACTACCAATATTTGACCATTAAAACTTGAGCATTTTACTTGACTACCAATATTTGACCATTAAAACTTGAGCATTTTACTTGACCATAAAAATTTGACCATTTATATTTGAACATTAAAAGTTTACTGTTTGTACATTAAAACTAGTCTTTCATGTCTGACAACTAAATCATATATTTTTGCCAGCACACTGGAATCTTTCCAGTCCAAGTTTTCTAATTCTATATGAATTGCAATTTAATTTTGCCTTAGGGTGCAACAAAGGACAAGGGAGGACAAAGTATGAGAAAGAATTTTGACTGAAATCCTCTTGGGTTGGGTTTTGAACATTGTGTAAACATGATTTAATAACAAGTGATATTTTCAAAAAGCTGTAAATGAGTAATAAATAAAAATAACACACATATTTTAATCTCAATACAAGTATAATGACCTGATATTGAACTATACCAAGTCTGTAAAAATTGTATCAGAACTTGGCAAACAACCTTGGCAAGGTGTATATCTGCAGAACATTCTTATGCCAAATGTTAGTATAAAATGCATTAATAAATTCCTTCTTTAAAAAGAAGATGAGTGTGTTCAGGTGAGGTAGACGGGCATTGATTTTCTTGTTCTGCAGTAAATTGTTGTTGATGTTATTTGTTTTTATCAAACAGAAAAAACAACCAGCAAAGAAGAAGAACAAATTCGCTGGATTGTTTCATCTTTGGAACGTGATGCAATCAACTGTGTGTGGTAAACCAAAACTTGTACCGAAGAAAAAAGTTGCCCAAAGTAGCACATCAAGTATCTCGGATATTAACCTAGGTATGTAAAAAAAAAACTGTTTATATTTCTCACTGATTCTAAACTCATTCTCCCCTTGATTTCGACAGTAGACTGTCAATTCATTGTTCTGGAAGAGTCTAAATGTGGCTTTAGGGGGTCAATGGGTTAATTGAATTACCAAAGTACTTCAAAGTCAGCTGTTTCTACATCTTTAAGGAATAAAGAATTATTTATGGAAGAATTGCACAGATTAGCAGTGAAGTTTTGGTTTATATGTCCATAAACCAAAGTTTTAATGTGGTTATTCCTTATTTTTTCAATATATATGATGTAAAATACATGTGATCAACATGTACTTATAAATGTGTATCTCTAGAATTAGCTGTAGCATGTAGTCCTAATTTCATGCCATTCATCTAGCCACTTCCTATATGTCAATCAAGTGAAACAAAATACCCAAGTACGAATCATATTGCAGTAACTAACCATAAGCTCTGTGAAATGTTTAGGTTTAAACAAGTATAAGCCTAATTTTTCAACCAATGGAAATGTCAAATAGAATTGAATTATAAGCAATTTACTCATGTTTAAGTTTCATTAATATACTGTAAAATCAGAAATGTTTGGATAGGTTTAAAATTAATTTATTAATGATTAAAATACATGTACACTGAAATGTAAAACACAACAAAAGCTTTTAACACGAGCAGTTTGTCTTATATCATGATTATTAGCAAAACTGTAGAATATATTTCCAATGAAGTCGTTTGGAACTGACAATTTTAGTTTTACAGTTTGAAATTTGATAAATATGTGTACCATTTCATTTACACCCAAAATTAAATTTTCTTTGAACACTTTTTGTATTAAAACTATTCTTTATTTTAAAGGTGCATTGGGCATAACTAAGCATCAACAGGACAGTCTTAAGATCCTTGTCCATGTGCTGTACAGTAATCCTAAAGTACTGTATGCCCCAAACAACACTGCAGCAGATACCATCATACAAAAGGTGAAATTTCTTAACATAATTCCTCTAAATTCCCTGATTACATCAAAATACTCTGAGAAGGAATGATCATCTTGGCCACTCTAAGTAGACAATAATTTATGAGTGTTTACAGTGTAAACTGGTTCAATTGATCTAAATGCTGATATGTTAAAAGTAAATTGGTAATACTAAAAAACTGTAAACTTATGAACTTTTCTTAACTCCAAGAAAACTATTGTGAAAACGTGAACAAATTGCTATTGCCTGGGGAGATACTTGTCAAGGGATATCTCCTTTCTATTGTGAAAATGATAATAAAACCACTGGTGCTAGGGGAGAATTCGTACTTGTCAGGGGTGTTAACTCCTTTCTACTATGAAAATGTAAATAAAACCACTGTTGCTAGGGGAGGTAATTATAACTTGTTATGGGAGATAACTCCTTTCTTTTTATGTTACAGGCCAATGAAACATTTGCATTAATAGATAAGGTCAGCGTGTATGCAAGAAAATGGCTAAATATATCGGAGGAACTGAGAGCGTATTTATCAGAAAATGCCACATCAGTTAATCTACACTCCATACAGGAGGTAAGACTAAATCCTTTATTGATTTAATTGTGATACGTGATGTTAGACATACCGTTATTTGATTGTACTCATTAACTCTGTTGTATTACTTAAAAATTGTTATTGTTCCTTTTGGGTGTCTTTTTGGTCAATTGACATAAAATAGATAAAAAAATTTATTTCTTTAAGGCACAAAGACTATACTCATTAACTCTGTTGTATTATTCAAATGTTGTTTTATTTTTATATTGGTGACTTTTAGGTCGAAATATGTAAATAGATACAAATATTTATTTCTGAAACACAGTGATATTTTTTAACTTTCTGTTTAAATTTAACGTCTATTAGAAGTTCTCAATATAATTTTATTTTTTGAATTTTTTTATATCAATTTCAAAATTACAAGACATAACAAACATTAAGTCAATTTATGGCCAATATTTAACAAATGGAATATTTTATAAAAGTATCCTTTATCAAAATAAATTTGTAGTTGAACTATTACTTCGTCAGTTTATTTTGTACTGTTTTCATTATAGATGCAGAGAGCCATGAGGAATAACCACGGCCTACTGTCTCTGTTAAACTATCTA
>JAUMGZ010001344.1:0-10516 GCA_032359645.1 Pododesmus macrochisma | reverse complement strand
TGGGTGAACCTACCAGAGATACAAGCTTTATCTGGCCTCTACCCTCCAACCAGTCTGACTTGGGTGAACCTACCAGAAACACAAGCTTTATCTGGCCTCTACACTCCAACCTGTCTGACTTGGGTGAACCTACCAGAGATACAAGCTTTATCTGGCCTCTACCCTCCAACCAGTCTGACTTGGGTGAACCTACCAGAGACACAAGCTTCATCTAGCCTCTACCCTCCAACCAGTCTGACTTGGGTGAACCTACCAGAAACACAAGCTTTATCTGGCCTTTACTTTCCAACCTGTCTGATGTGGGAGAACCAACCGAGACACAAGTTTTATCTGGCCTGTACCCTCCAACAAGTCTGACTTGGGTGAAACTACCAGAAACATAAGCTTTATTTGGCCTCTAAACTATGAACCTAACTGCGATACGTTGACAAGCTCAGGGAAGCCGGGTTCTACAAGCTCGAGGAAACCTCGCATCTGTGCCCAAACAACAGTGATTGGAAAGAAATATGACATCTGAATCAGAGGGACCAACGACAAAGGAAAGAGTCAACAAACATGAAAACGGGCTTAATAAAGAGTACTGAGACGCATACAGATATAGCAAGGTCAACTAATAGCTTGTAAACACAACTTAAATAATGCAGTAAACGAGACCTGTTCGTGTTATATGTCCGATGGAAGCTGGAGATCCAAACCACGAACATTTAAAAAAAAAACGAAAACGAAAACAACTCATAGAAAGAAACAAATCAGCGAAAATGGGGTTGAAATAACTATTAACATAAGAACAAAGACTTCTTAACACACTTAATATGGGGTCTTCCTTAACGATGGTTATTTAAATGTCCTTATAAATGTGTTAAACTTATATACCTGATATTTAAAGGTGTTTTTCTTATCATTGCGTGATAAAACAATGTCCGATAGAAACAGTAAAATTGGAACTTAACAATGCTCTAACCAAATATATAATGATTTATGAGTTAGTTAAAAAAAAAAAGAGAGAGGTTTATATCGATTTTTTCTTTATTTCAAACATTTCACAAAATTGAATTTATATCACTAATTATTTTATTTTTTTGCTAGAAAAGATGTTTTGTTTAAAAGGTTTAGAATTTACCTTTTTTTGGATGTCATAGTTATTCCAAAAACAAGTACATCAACGGTTAGGAGGGATAGAACTTAATAAACACGGAACACATTTTAGGAACACGTTTCTTAATTTTATAAAAATTTATTCAAATAAATATCACACACACTAGGAGGATGAAATGGTTGGATTGCTGGTTCGTGAATGATTTTTAGGATGACATTCTGAGCCTTCAGTATCCTGCAAATGTAAAACAAAACACGAAATAAAAATCGATATTATTAGATCGAAATACTTAATGAGTATGATATGTACATTTAAACTTGTGTACATTACAATAATAACATTAAATTTGTGTGTTCTGTTGATCCTGAAATGAATTTATAAAAGATATAAGAAGCAATTTCGAAGAGAATTAATTGGTATTTTATAAGTTAGAATAAAGACATTCTATGAGAACAGCCGCCAAAAATACAGATAGAAAGCCAATAAAATTCACACAAAATATCGAGGAAAGATATCATCATAGAGAACCACTCTTGCATATGGCAAAACTCTTGAGTGGAAATACAAATCTCGTTTTATTAACTGTACCATGTTATATGTATTTTCAAAATGCCGTTCTTATGTTTGGGAAGGTAATTACTGAATACTAAACATTATCTAGAGAATCAAAAAACAATTATAACAGCGATATTTAAGTTAACGTGAAGAATAAAATATTTTCATGTAAAAATTTAATGAGTTAACTTAGTTTTAACAAAACGCTCAATAAGATTATTTATACCAATACCAATGTAACAATTACTCAATTATTTGAATCAAAATTAAATATTTGCGGAGTTGCAAACTGAAACATGACACCATTGAATATGATTTCTATAAGAGGAAAAGAACCAATACTCTGTGTGAGAGAACCTCGCTTTCAAGTTTATGATTTTAGAATAGAAAAGACTTCGATAAGCTACGAAACCAAATGGGTTGTAAAAAAAACCCAATGTTAATGTAGGACAAACTTCACACCCCAACAATCTTATAAAAGTTGTCTCGGAAATAATTGTCTAGATAATATTCACACCAGAACAAGTCTTTTACAGAAAACTAAACAGCAACACTTACCACCTTTAGATCTTGGATAACTTGGGTAGCTTGGATAACTTGGGTAACTTGGGTAATGTTGGTGTGGGTGTTGTGGATAGTATGGATATCTTCCTCCCATCGGTCCTCTCGATCCCCATGAGTTCCCCATCCCACCGTTTCCATAGCTAGGGTATGGCCTTTGGTAACCTCCATGGCCAACACCTCCATTCCCGTTCCAGCCGTAGTATGTGGCGGTACAAGCACCAACCAAAAGTAAAAGAACGGCAATCTGTGACAGAGACATCGTCTGCGAAGTAAAATAAGATAATTCATTGCTATTGTGTAAGTTTATAGTTAAATAAGGACACGTCTAGAATCGTCAATAAAACATTTGATTGTTTATTTGTTTTTGTTTAATTAACTAAGGGGCCTTAAAGTCACTTCAATAGTATTTCGCTGATATCATAACAAAAGACCAAAGGAGTAAAACAAAAAGGTAGGATATGAAGATGAAGCGGCGAAAGTAACGGGATATCAGCGCAATAGAGATAGTTCAGAAAGAAAGATTCGCCCATGCAACGGCGTTTCAGAGAAACAATATCCCTAGAAATAAGAGTAATTGGAACAAAAGGAAAAGACAAAATATTCCAAGAGTATTTTCTAAGAACGATCATCCAGCACGATGAAGCTTTTGACGTTCACAAAACAAGACACAATTATTATTGACAAAAAACAATAGCTTCATCAAATAGTCAGACCAAGAATGAACTATAGACGGGAATTTTAAAATGACGTCAAACCTACTAAATGGGTGAAACGACCTCGCTTCTGACCCGAAGTCAAGTTCATAATTATAGAGTTATCACTTGACTGTCTATTGACGATAAATACACAATCAAAAACCAACGTATATATACGAAAACAATATAAAGAATGAACAAAAAGATACACAATACATAAAATATGTTAAATATATGATAGCTATTAATCTCTTCAATTTAATATAGAGTTATATTATAACAAAGCCATCGTTATAGTTAAACAATTATCATTTCCAGATGTGCTCCATTTGAAATGTAAATTACTTTGACTTGTATATATAGTTTGAGAACATAAACAAGATTGAAAGGTGCAGTTTAAGAAAGAAAAAATAATCCACATTTTCCAATGGTCATTTGATATTAATAATTCCTAGCCAAGTATTTTCTCTGCTGATGTATGACCTAAACGCTACAACATATTATACGTACACTAAATTAGGAAAAAACAAGAAGAAATAGGATCAAGGAAGAAAATTTCAAGACAAGAGAAGACAAATTGCTAGTCAATTGAATTAGTTAAGTAAGAAATATCAAATACGACACTCACAATTCTTAAAACTTACAACGATTGGAGGTCACATACCAAAAATGCTAAAATAAGAAAACAAAATCCAACATAATAAAAACGATGAATGGAATCATCAGACTTTGACAACACAACACTCCTCTAAACTAGTTCACACTGACCGACTTAGGACGGTCACCCAGGCGGTGTGGTTAAACCGATTAATGTACAAGCATACACTTAAACAAAAAGAACACATTACTTTTTAATAACAAGGAAAAACCAGATGCCCACGAAGAGTGAGCAATTCCCGCTACACTTATCACCTATCGTGATGTTTTTGTATTAATTTGATATAAAGTAACAATTACATACCTATCAAAGGGGGACTACTTAAATTGTTTATCATTTATGTTTTAGGAACCTAGAATGCCATTGCTTTTAATGTATAAATGTAACATACAAGTTCTTACATTGCTGTTATTTAACTAGAGAAGGCAACACAGCAAATTACTTGAAGAAGAAATATTATATTGTAGAGGCGTTGTGCATTAAATTTTCTATTTCGAAATTGCAGAAAATTGCTGTTTCCGAATAATCAATGTTCTTGAATATGGACCTGTCAGTGACTTATCTAAAAACTACTATTATAAATTTGTTACAAATAAGGTTTAAAATAACTGATTTGAACAATTGGTGTCTGAGTGGGGTTTTTAAGTTTAAAAAAGTAATATTCAAAACTGGAATACGGCGATTCGATACTAGAAAAAAGACTGTACCGTTAAATTTAATATCTAAAAAGTGAAAATGACACGAGTGAAAATACCTTGTTGAAGATATAAGGTATAGATTTGACTATTTGACATTCGTTAAAGCACATAAAAGTCAAATCCATATTGGTAGTTAACACTTACCTTTACGAGCTGAAGACTTAGGTGTGAGGTGTGTAGGTTCTGGAAGCTGGGCTGACAACTCTTAGTAGTGGACAGTATTTATAGTGGAACAAGTTTACGCAACTTGCTTTAATCTGACAAAAACGTCAAAGTATGACAAATTATTGTAATTATCAAACAATTGACATGCTAATTTATTTTCATCATACGGTTAATAAAAATGCGGAGCACAATGGATAGTATTACCTATGTTTACTCTACAGTGAAGGGCAATGATCATTCGTCATTGAGTTCATCAGTCAATGAAGTCATTGTATTATGTATTAATTATATAAATCTACTACAATTAACGATTTATTAAATACAGATACATTATACTGCATCAGTAACAAAAGGAATAACAGGTACAGGGTTCAATTTTATTAGGTCACATAGGCTTAATGACATTTAAAGTACAAAATAAATTATCAAGTTTATTTTGTTAAAAGAAAAAAAATAGACTTTTTTTATAATGTGTTTATGTGTTTTTATAGTATCATATTTTTTTATCATTTTATTCTGTAATTGAGGTAGAATTTCAAACCCCATTTATAGACGAAATAATGATTTGACATGAAAAATGGCTACTTTATGAACGTGTGGTGTACTAGCTTTATACTGTGTATACTTGCAATTCAAAAAGGGTGGAGTTTTGAAAGTCGGTTTTAAATAAATATTTTTATTGGTTATGTGAACGCAAGATAGAGAGTTGTGTGTCCATTTTATCAGTATGTGTTAGGGTGATATGTGGGCACGCTTTCGGATCTTTTATACGTGCTTTTCTCTCGTTTATGACTTTTTTGCTTTTGTATGAGACATCTTCATAGACTGTAGTCTCTCTGCAAATGTATCATTGAAATATTCAAGACCCGTTTCCACTTTGGAACGTGAAAAAACGTTCATATTTCGCATTTATTAACATCTCCTATTTCATTTGAATCACGAAATGATGTGCTGCAGATGATTGACAGGATGCTTTACGGCTTCTAAATAACAAGATTATGTTGATGCATTCATAACTACATACAAAGTAAAACTCAATGTTAACCTCGAAAAAAAATGTTTTTATACATTGCATAAGACCGAATAGGTGTGTACATCCATCTGATTACAAAACGTATAGGTTAAACGATTCACATTCTAAATAGAACAAATGTACTGTCAAATAAGTCATTTAAGGATAATTGTATAATATTAAATCTTTCGCTCTTTCCTCTTAAATTAGAAGTAAATACGACAAACCAAGACGATATTCAAAAGACATGGGCAAATAAAAGGAAAACATTGAACGCACACAGAAAAAAGAACAAAAATATAATAATTGACTAAAAAGAAAACGTTACGAACTTCTATGAAAAACAAATAGAATCAAAGCCAGTTGATCGCGAAGGTGTTAGCGTTTCATGCTACACGTGTGTCCCCCGTCGCGATATTTATTTCTCAATTTGGTATAAGGCAACCCTTTCCATTGTAAAAAAAGAAATGTATGTCACTTAAATCATTACGAAAACAACAAGAAGTAAGAAAGCCTAAAGAAAAAACCATTGACAAGATAGGAATAAAAGCAACAAAAACAGTGTCACGAAAGCAAAGCAGTACAGATAGTACGACAAGAGTAGGAACCTGTGACTGCATACTTCAATAGAGATGGCATTATTAACCATGCATGTGTATATTTTAAGGCCGCTTATTATTTGTATGTGTTGTTTGATGGATACAGTGGGAAGATGTTGACCCCGTTAACTGGTTTTATCACACCGTTCAGCGTGTTGAATGATTGTTATTCTGTAGTGGTAGCTGGTCTCAGATATTTTTGTGATGTAAATATTGAAAATTGCAAACTAAAACGGGCTATCAATAAATATCATATCTATAAGACTTCGAAAATCAATTTCGTGTGTGACACATACTCGGCTGAGAAACAAAACCTAGATAAACTAGATGCAACTCGAAGGCGGGGGGGGCTTCATAGAAACCTCCGATTTGACGTACACCACCTTAAAAGCATCTACCCTGTGCATACAGCAAGTTAAATAGTGTATGTGTAAAAGTAAACTAGAAAATTAAAAATTAATATCATTGAGGTAAAAAGTAAAAAGGTCAAGAAGTGGTCACCCTGATCTACTTATGGTTAGCAACACACCTCCTGCAACGATTGTACTTACTCACCAAGTGTAATTATTGTAGTTGTAACAGTGTAGAAGATGTGCTCTGGAAACCAATATTCAAAATAATGTAGATCAAAGGTCAAGGCAGAAGTCCCAGTGACCTACTTTTGGTATGTGACATACCACTTTATACACCAGTACTCAAATGATAAGTTCCATTACAGTTTGAGCAAAAGTAAGAGAAATATGCTCCAATAGCCAATGTTCAATAATTAATGTAGGTTTACGCTCAAGATACAGTGATCTTATTATGGTATGTGACACAAACACTTCCGCACAAGTATCCATACACTACGTTCCACCACAGTATGTGAAACAAGTAGGGATTTATACTCCAGAAAACAATTAAAGGTCAAGGTAGAGGTCGCAGTGACCTACTTGTGGTACGCGCAAACCACCTTAAGCACAAGTACTCTTATACAAATTTTCATTACAATACATTAAAAAAAAAACTTTGGAGATATGCTCCAAAAACCAGTACTCAATAGTGTAGGGAAACGGTCTAGGTAGAGGTTTCAGTAACCTACGTATGATATGTGACACGCCGCCTACAGCACAAGTATCCATATACTTAATATGTTCATTAAACTATGGGAAAAAACATTGGAGATATGCTCCGGAAACCAATATTCAATAATGCAGGTTATAGGTCAATGTAGAGGTCACAGTTACCTACTTACGATTCGTGACACACCGACTTCCACGCAAGTGCCCTATACTAAGTTTTATGACAATACGTTAAAAAACATTGGAGATATGCTCCGGAAAACCAATATTCGATAATGTAGGTCAAAGGTCAAGGTAGAGGTCGCAGTTACCTACTGACGGTTCGCGACACACCGACTTCCACACAAGTGCCCTATACTTAGTTTTATTACAATACGTTAAAAAACATTAGAGATATGCTCCGGAAACCAATATTCGATAATGTAGGTAAAAGGTCAAGGTAGAGGTCGCAGAGACCTACTTACGGTACGCGACACACCGACTTTCACACAAGTGCCTATACTAAGTTTTATCACAATCCATGAAAAAATATTGGAGATATGCTCCGGAAACCAATATTCAGTAATAAAGGGTAAAGGTCAATGTAGAGATCGCAGTTACCTACATATGGTAAGCGACACAGTGTCTACCACACAAGTGCTCTTATACTTAGTTTCTTTACAATACGTGAAAAAAAATTGGAGATATGCTCCGGACACCAATATTCAACAGTGAAGGTCAAAGGCCAAGGTATATGTGGCAGTGACCTACTTATAGGACACACTGAAGACTTCCACACAGGTACCCTTATACTAAGTATTATTACAATACGTGAAAAAAACATAAGTGATATGCTCCAGAAAATGTTCGGACACAAGTATGCAATAGTGTAGGTCAAAGGTAAACGTAGAGATCGCAGTGACCTAGTTGTAGTATGCGACACACCGCCTTCCACACAAGTACCTTTATACTAAGTTTCATTACAATACGCCAATAAACATGGGAGATATGCTCCGGATTCTGTTTGGACGGACGGACATATTGACACACGGACGGACGGACGGACGGACGGACGGACAAGACAAACACTATATACCACCCACTTCGTTGAAGCGGGGGTATAAAAAGCAACGGAGCCAAGGGTAGGGGGAAGGTGGTGATGATGTAAAAGACAAAATCCACATCAAAACACTGCTATCAAAATGGCCTTATCCACAACTTCAGTATACGCGCAGTCCAAATAGAGTTTCGGAAAACTCAGTCTTTTTGGTTTTTATTTGTTGGTTTTTTGTCACTATGTCGGTGAAATATTCTGGACGTGACGTTAAGCCCCAATGAAACATACATCATCAGTAATGTACTTTCTTGGGGTGGGGGGGTCCGCAGTTTTCTTGGTTTGTCTGTATCATCGAATTTATATTTAAAAAATAATATTTGTTTTACGTTTTGTACTTGTTACAATCCTAAGTTAGTTGGTTCGCATAAATAGATACATTGTCCATTTGCTCCTGGATAACCTTTAGATTGTATTTAATAATTTATAATGTCATTTATGTTATAATTTTCCTTCTGCTTTGTATTACTATTACTTGTTTCTGATTATATTACTTTCAATATGTCACTTGGTTTTTATCTTTTGATCTTTCGTCTGTGAGATGTTTAATTAGGGTTTAACGTCCCTTCCGGAGTATTTCATCGATATCGTGATAAAGTACCAAAGAATAATAACCAAACCAGGGCAGTATCCTGAGGGATAGGTGGAAGCAATATCGCAAGGACATTTTGCAAATTTTCTAATATTCTATTAAAAAGAAGAAAAAAACCGATTTGACCCCACCGATTTATCTCTGTGTGCGTTCCTGCAAGCAATAGGACAGGTAAAGTACATAAATGCAATCTGAATCATGCCTCCGATAAATATGGTATTCATAAGAGAAAGGAGTAGAAGATTTTCTGGTGGTGTCCAAACTGGTGTAAAATATTGCCATGTAATAAATGTGACACGAAAACGTCACGACGGCTGACACGTGTGTAGCGGGAAACTTTCACTTCCTCGCGCACACCTTGTTTTTGCTTCTAGTTTGTTTTATATAAAAGTTTATGAATTGTTAAGTGTTGTTGTGGTGTGGGTTTCGTTCATTGTTAATAGTTGGAATATTTAACTCACATCATTTCCCCACAACCCCCTACCTCGTTCTCCGGCTTGGTAGTTTTGTTTTTTCTAGGTCTTGTCTATTCTTAAATCAAATATTTTCTCTAGAGCGTCTATTGAAGACGGTTGATTCGAAACTAGACCTGGATTCCGGGACAAGTGTCTCTCACACAGACTGTTCGTTTTGTTCTCCTATTATTATTATTTTCATTGGTGGCATGTTTCAGTTTGCAATTTTTAATACTATTTCAAAAAGGAACAACACGGGAACGTCAGTTAACAGTTGATAAAACAATTCATCTTAGTAATGTGGACATACTTTCTAAAAGAAGAAACAGAGATGAGATAGCATTGTGACGACTAAGACAAAGTTAAACCATAATACGGATGTGTATCAGACAAAGCACTTAAATATGAAAACACATTGAAACGCATTTTAAAAGTATGTCAAACCAACCGAAAGAGTGATAGGACCTCCATCAGGACGCAAATCAACGCTTTGAAACAACCTTCACTAACGGAGAAAGGGGGAAATAAATTTAGAAGACCTAGGGATATCAAAGCTAAGATGCCAAAAGAGGAGGAAGAAATCCCGATGTGAGTAACTTGAGTAAAAATAAAAACACTACAACAATAATATAGAATTACTTCGAAAAACCAAGAGGATATTCTAGAGCCGTAAGTCCATGGACATGGGCAAACTAAAGGAAAACATTGGACGCACTAAGAAAAATGAACCAAATATACATTAAGTCAATCATTTAAGTGGACCTGCTGTCAAAAATGGATTTTTTATACTAAAAACTAAATACTAAACAAAGGACAATCAAAACCAATCCGTTTTAAAAAAAAAAATAAGAAAACTTTTCTAAAATGACTGTATTGCCTAATTTTAGTCACCGAAAAGATGGCAATTGAAAAAAGTAAATCGAAAAACCATGACGATATTCTAAGGCCGTAAGTCCATGGACATTGGCAAACAATAAGAAAACGTTGGACGCACACAGAAAAATGAAACCAAATATACATTTATTAACAGACTTCGTTAGTATCACTATTGAAAGATGAGGGATTGAAACCGATACTAAAATTGGTCCAGTTTTATTCTTAGAACGGTCATCCAACGTTTATCTTCTGGTAATCAAGTAACCGGGCGACTCATTGACTCCTGGTGGATAAGATAACCATACACCGGAATGGCACGCAGGCATCGCGGCGGGTGACACATGTGTAGCAGGAAACGCTAACCATATCGCGAGCACCTGGTTTCGCTTCTAGTTTT
>JAUMGZ010001333.1:0-10517 GCA_032359645.1 Pododesmus macrochisma | reverse complement strand
TATAATACACACAGAAACATATAGAATTGTATAATACACACAGAAACATATAGAATTGTATAATACACACAGAAACATATAGAATTGTATAATACACACAGAAACAAATAGAATTGTATAATATACCAGAAACATATAGAATTGTATAATATACCCAGAAACATATAGAATTAAATAATACACCCAGAATTATACAGAATTGTATAATATACCCAGAAACATATATAGTTGTATAATTTACCAAGAAACATTTAGAATTGTATAATACACCCAGAAAATATAGAATTGTATAATATACCCAGAAACATATAGAATTGTATAATACATACAGAAACATATAGAATTGTATTATACACCAGAAACATAGAATTGTATAATACACACAGAAACATATAAAATTGTATAATACACCCAAAACATAAAATTGTATAATACACACAGAAACATATAGAATTGTATAATACACCAGAAACATAGAATTGTATAATATACCCAGAAACATAAAGAATTTTTTAATCACACAGAAACATATAGAATTGTATAATACACACAAAAACATAAATTGAATAATACACCCAGAAACATATAGAATTTTATAATAATATATATAATCGTATAATGCCCCCAGAAACATATAGAATTGTATAATACACCCAGAAACATATAGAATTGTACAATAAACAAAGAAGCATAAAGAAATGTATAATACACCCAGATACATATAAAATTGTATAATACATACAGAAACATATAAAATTGTATAATATACCCAGATACATATAAAATTATATAATACACACAAAAACATATAGAATTGTATAGTACATATAGAAACATATAAAATTGTATAATACACACAAAAACATATAAAATTGTATAATACACACAAAAACATATAGAATTGTATAGTACATATAGAAACATATAAAATTGTATAATGCAAACAGAAACATACAGAATTGTATATTTCACCTGAAAATATATTAAATGATTAATAAACATAGATATATAAAATTGTATAATAGAACTTGAGAAGCATAGAGTTGTATAGTACACTTTGAATCATATCATATATAGCTACATTAATTGCTGAGTTTTTTTTGTGGTCTAGCTTTCTGTCAAACTTATATTGAAGTTTTATTCTTCTTTTTATTTTTGCTTTTAGGGTTTTGAAAATGGTATTGTTAGACTAAAGCTTCAAGGGTCCTGCACAAGCTGTCCAAGTTCAGTGGTTACACTTAAAAGTGGTGTTCAGAATATGTTACAGTTTTATGTACCAGAAGTGTTAGGAGTTGAACAGGTAAAAACTTGTGAATCATTAGTAAAATTTGATACAATATTTAGCTCCAAGGCACAAAGACACCAAAGAAAGACTTGGATATGCTCTTCATATTATTGGAGGCAATAAAGGTATAATAATTGTAACACTTAAAAAAAACCTTCTCAGTGCAAAGTGTGAACAAAATGCAACATGATTACGTGTTTGTATGAGTCTTTTTTGTTTAGAATTTTTTTTTTCTGGATGTTATACAGTACTATATGTGTTGGAAATATCCAGACTGTTTGATAAAAACCCATTAAACGGGTTGTGTTGAATCTTTGTTTTTGTCTGTGTTTTGCACATTATTTACAAAATCGTATATAGTAATGGACTGAACATGTGCATAGCAGTTCATTGATTCACAGATGAACTTAACATATGTAAACAAACCTTTGGGTTGCTAAATAAATGTTTTATAGGAGGTGATTATCAACACGTTAGAAAAATATACCAGTGAGCTTGTCTGCCATGTTAATTGCCAATGAAGGAGATATTTATTTTTGTTTAATATGTTTAAATGTTTATGTTTAAAATATTTTGGCATATCCTGTATTATTTGTTATTATGTGATTTTTTGCTTACTTGTTCAGGTAGAGGATGAAGTAGATGAGATCAATAATGAAGTATTTACTAAGTTGGAAGATAAGCTAGAGAAAGAATCGGGAGACAGATAGAGCATCATGGATCTAATCACTCACAAGTACCTGTTAATGATGTGATAACAGATAACTGAAACAGAAACACAAATAATTAGTTGAACATTATCCACTTACACATGTCAATACAAAGTGACATGTGTGACTGATTGCTCTAATTATGTACAAGTAATTGTTGTGTACTGGCTGCATGGGTGATACATTCAATAAAGCCAGAGAATTGAAGAATGTTGTTTGTATTTTGCTGTAAAATGTATTTGACACAGGTCTAGACAATGATTTATCGAGCTAAATCTATAGCATGCTGATGCATGAAGAACTTCCTTCAGTTTTGTCATGTATTATTTACATATTTAATTTGATTATTATCTGTGATGTGTGGATTGGCTGAACATCATATTGTAATCTTAGTTTAAGATAAACTACAGAGGATGGATAGAACTTGTCATTAAAAATTTATATTTTGAACTTTGAAGTCATGTGAAATTTCCTTCCATCTAATGATATATTCATGAATCTTGACTTAGGCTTGCAAAAATGAAAAATTCAATACTCTGTTCATTAATTTCTTATGAAATGGAAACTTATTCAGTAAATATTCTCTATATTATGGATACAGTGGTTCAGTCAAGTCAGGTGTGTTTTTATTGAAAATAAACATTATACAAAATTTTGTGTTATCTGTTTTATGCCTACCAAATAAACTATAAAAACTGGACTCAATTAATCCCATGCAGAATTCAAGACCCGCTGAAAATGTGTCATAATTTAGTTCCCTTAAAATTGATTGTAGAAGACTTAGTGTAAGCATAGGTAATATTTGAATAATGATTCAATATTGTGGTCAGTAAATTTATTGAAAGACGCTTGAGATTTTAATAAATTTTTAAACTTAGTCTCAAGTTTTCTAAAGTTCACAATAGTGAACAAATAAAAAAATGTTTATCATTGGAAAGCATTTTAAGCTCGCCTGTACAAAGTGTATAAAGGGAGCTGATGTCTGATGTTGTCGACCAAGGGTCCAACTTTAGGTTACAGTTGTGGTTAAGTTTCTCTCTGTGTCGATATGACCTATACATAAGTTGAAGAGACGTTAAACCCCAATAAAACAAAATGAAAGTTTCTATTTTCTGCATTTTAGCATTTGGTATGGAAGTGAAGCATCTTGAAGTCAACATTTCTATTATTGATTGATGCTTAAAAGAAGATAATGAACAAATTGAGTTCTATATTGAGTTTAAATGGTCTTTTATTTACCCGGTAAGCAATTTGATTACCAGGTTCAAGTCTTTTTGCAAGTTTCAACTATATTCGTTTACCTTGTGTAATATTTTTCTAATAATAGTATCATCAGACGTCCAATATAATTTAAATTAGAACAAATTGAAGGTGTATTGTATCCTATTGGTTGAAACACAAAGGTCAAGGTCAGTGTTTTATGATAAATTTTTCCTGAACTCCATCCTATATGGGCGTCATGGTTTCGGACAAAGCATTTTCAGCTTCTTTTCAAGAATTAATAGTCAAATATTCCCATAACTAACTGTGTATGGTCCCCTTTCAGAACTAAGTACGACATCATCGAAAAACATCCTATAAGGCCATCAATCATGGCTTGTAATTGGATAACATCTTTTTAAAGAACTGTTGGTCAGATTTTCAAGATACATCTTGAAGGAACATATGGTTTTCTCAGATTCGTGTCTTATATTGCCGAATGTCATCCAGTATGGTCACCCTGATAATAATTGGCTGAAGCCTTTTCAAGAAATATTGGTCAGATTTTCAAGAAACTAAATGTTAATGGTCCTTGCATGGTCCCCTTTCAGAAATGTGACTAACATTGCTTAGCACAACACAACATTTTATAGAAAAGAAATAAGACCAACAAAACAAGTTCTTAATAAACAAACAATAGCTTAATTAAGAACTGTTGGTCAAATTTTACAGATGTTTCTTGCATTTTCTCCTTTCAAGTATGTTTCTGTCGTTGCTGTGCAATATCCAATATTGTGTCACAACTTTAATTTGGAATAAAACATTTTAAATCGTTCATTCTGTATATTTTGTACTTCACAGTGTATGGCATTTAGTTATTATACCCCCCCAATGAAGTTAGTGGGGGTATATTGGAATCGCCCTGTCTGACCGTCCAACCGTCTGTCTGTTGGACTGTCCGTCTGTCCGGTCTGGAATATTGTGTCAAGTAGATCTAATAAAGTACTTAAACGTGGCAAACTACATCACTATGATATATAGTTGTGGCCTTTTGATTTTCGTGAAATTTTGACAATTTTTTGTAGAGTTATGCCCCTTTTTGTAAATAATCTGTATGGAATATTGTGTCAAGTAGATTTTATAAAGTATTTAGGCAATATTTCTCTAACTTGGCATACTACATCCCTTATGATATATGGTTGTGCCCTTTTTTATTTCGTGAAATTTTGACAACATTTGTTAGAGTTATGCCCCTATTGTAGATATTCCGTTTGGAATTTCTTCTGTCGGGAATAGAGTGTCAAGTAGATCTAATAAAGTACTGAAGCAATATTTCTCAAACCAGGCATGATATATCCTTATGATATATAGTTGTGCCCTTTCACTTTTTATCCAATTTCAACTTCATTTGTTAGAGAATTTATGCCCCTTATTATAGAAATTGTGTCGACTGCATGTTGAAATTTGCATATAACATCTCTATGATATGTAGTTGTACCCTTCCACATTTTGTTAAGTTTAATCAACAAAATATCTCACAGTTGTGTCCCTTTCTGTAAAAAGCCGGCAGCCATTTTGGATATTGCCCGAAAATTTGTTATCGCTGTGACAACTACTTTATGAATCTCTTCTCCAATTTCATATGTAGAATCCATTTGGTACCTTATTGTGCAACAAAGTCTTTGGTGTAGCACAATAGCACTTAAACTCTGTATAACAAGTAACCTACTGTCAACCTATACATATCTTATAACTTTATTTGCTTACTCCTAACACAGTGCATTCTGCCACAGAAACATATTGAAATATTGTGAATAATGGCAGAAGGTAAATCCTGAAGGTGGTTCAGTTTTCATTTGACCTAATCTCAATTCAATCATATAGGGTTTATAATCTTGGCAGAAGGGGGGGGGGATTAGTCAGCCATCCTGGTGACAGTTCTAGTTATAGCTAGCTGAGAAAATATATTCACAGCCAGAATCCAACATTCATGGCAAAAATGATATGTTTGGTTTGATACCCAGCCAATCAATCTAGATACTATTATATTTTGTATGCAAAATTTAAGCAATTTTTACATTTCAAGGTCAAGATCAAACAGATATATGTATTATGTTTTCATACCCAATTAGCATTCATCAGATTGATGAAAATTCACATCAGCTTTTCTACAAGTTGGCAAAGCAAATATTAATAAATATCAATTGTTAAATAACACGTGTAATGAGTACATCCAGTCCCATTGGACCTCTTGATTAGCATTGTCTCTCATAGGGAACATTACTTTGTGTTATCTTCTCCTTTCACAGTTTTCATTTCATTCAACTTCAGCTTTGGCAATTTGCACAGCTGTTACATACATGTTAAAGGTATACATGTGGAATTTTTTGGGTTTATTTATTTATTAATTTATTTATTATTTTGCATACTGGGTAATTTACAATGTGCTGGACTTCAAAACACACACGCACACATGCACGCACACGCATGCACACACACACACACACACACACACACACACACACACACACACACACACACACACACATCCCCTAAAACCAAATTATAGGTAGTGTACCGATTTCACCATGTTGCCCCTGTGAAAGTTTTTCTCTTGGACAATTACATGTAATTTCATAGAGTTTATGGTTGAAACTAAGAACCTTGTCAATGAACTTGTAACAGATTGGGTATTGGTCTGTCAGCTGGCAACAGCTCTTGTTTAGTGTTGGCTCCAACATGGTACATATTTAGTTTTAGCTTTTCCTCCACGTTTTCTGTTCATTGGTTTTATACAATTGTTGCATGCATGTTAAAGAAGCTATAGTTAAGATCACTTGCAAAAGGTGCCTGCTTCACTTTTAAGATGGTGTTCACAAATGAGGGCATTCATGTTGCTCCAACATAATGATTTTGCTTTGACACACCATTGGCATCAGCATAGTAAGATGAATCCCAGTGATTTCACACAAACATTCATGGCATTCAGTTACAAAAATAATTAGTGTTAGATAGGCAATAGAAGACAACATTCAGGGAAACCAAAAAACTGGTGATGGGTAGAACTCTGGTATTGTTAGACAGTTACTGCATTGAGATAAATATACTCTTCTTCACAAGAAAGTTCATTTGTAACTAAAGATTGGATTTTACATGATTTTATGTGATATATGGTTACACGTTTAATTGGTTGTAAGGGAAAGATAAGAAACAGTATCTGTACATCAAGCAATCACCTACCGGTAGCTACTATAGATATAATTTGTGGTAATGGAGAATATGGATATTGACAGAAGATACATGCCTTCATTTATTACCGGAATGTTATTTTCATATTCAAACTGAAAATTGTAACCCCTCAAGCAAAATTGATAATGTAATTTCATTCCCACAGAGATTTTTTGGGTAATTAAACAGCACAACATTGATCACATTTCAAACTTAATTCACTCTAGAGAATAGTGTGGAACTGGTGTTAAATTTGTTTAAGAAGTTGGCATCTTATTGCCATGGTGACAAATGTTACTGGGTTACATGTGTTTAAATAAGGACTTGTGCGTCCTTCAGTGTCTTGTAAATCAGACTGATTGAAGGGTTAGTTCATAGTGTCTTGTAGAGTAATATAAATCAGACTGATTGAAGGGTTATTTCACACACTTTTAAATGACCTTTGTATTTTATAACTATTGAAACAGAAAAATCCAATTAGTGTTGTGACAAATCTTTAAAGTATCGTTAGAACGTCCTTGTTTTGGGAGATTCATGTGTTGTGTGAATGCCTGGATTGCAGAGCTTGTTGATGGATTAGTGTCTGGCTGCCTTTAGTGGTTTTGACCAATTACTATGAATACCCAAGGCAGTACAATTCGTGAGTATCTAGAGAGTGTATCTTTGGTTATCATTATCCTTGGTTATAAATATAGTCTTGGAGTGTGTTGGATGCTTGTCTGCCTTTCACTATAGATATGAATTTATCTTTAATACATGTTTATTTTATGTGGTTCCATGCCATAAAGATAATGAAGTGTTCAAATGTGTTTGGCAGATCTTCCCTAAATCCTCAACACACCAGTAATGTTTCATGCAATACAAAAATAACTTTTTCTCTTTCAGTCATGAAAATAATTATGTCATATAAATATGCCAAAAGTCAATTTATATGTGGTAGGAAATGAATACTTGTGAACCATGTATACATCTTGTTTCTTACACTGAAGATCACTTTGGCTTAATTTTAAGTGTCAGCATGTGCTAGCAGACGTCTGGTAAATATTTAAACTGTAATCTTGGATCAAAATATCAGGACTGCATGAAAGAATATAAATTATTGTCACCATCAATCAATTTGAGAGAAAGATAACTTTAAAATAAGATCGTTGGAAAAGAAAGTATTTGAAAATAGCTAATGAAGTAGTTAAGGGGTAGAGGAAACAAAGAATTATTTGAAATAGCCATGCAAGCCTATGAATGCAGATGTTACTGACTTTGGATTGTTATTCAGCATAATGCTGTTCATGCTGAAAGGTGTGGGTTAAGTTGTAAATGATGAGCCTAACTTCCTACTTCACACTTAAAGAAAATTCTCAGTGAATTATGAAACATGAAAAATCACTTTCAATGGAATGGCAGCATGCAGTAGACCACCACAGGAAAGTTATTTTTCATGTTATACATTATTTACAAAAATAAACACGAATATGAATTACAAGCCAGACATATCTGATTATTTCCTACATCAGATCGATATGCTTCTAATTTTGATTTGTTAGGGCTCATGTTTAAAGAACTTTTGTCATAAATACATGTTATGTATCAAGTTTTTCATGCGTCTTTTATAATGCCAACCGTTTTTATAATGCCAACGTTTTATGAATGTTTTCATTTTCAACACTTGTCAATTGTAATTGTGTTGGATGTGTTCTAATCAACATTTAATGCATCCACACATTGTATGGTGGTTTCACTGTAATATTTCCTTGGAAAAACAATTATTAGCTATCTACTGGGAAATCAATTGACTCTTGTTTAGTATTGGTTGAATGGGAAATGTGCAGCACGTGCACGCAATATCCTCTTTAGGATGTTCAAGTGTTTTCGCTATGTAAATAAAATCCAAACCTAAACTGAGTGTCTTATGTACATGAAGCATGCAAGTGTACAGTAACTTGAATTTTATTTATTAACAACAGCTGTATAGATCAAGGCAAACTGTTTTTTGCAATATTTTATATAATAAATATGTCTTGGGTATCTATCTGTTGAACTGTTTATACAAGTGACCTTGAGATTATACAAGTGACCTTGAGATTGTATAATCTAAATTATGCCAAGAAATATTCAAACTTTTGACATATAAACAGTGTCAGCTAAATTCAATCTTAAAGCAGGTGCAGTTAAATGTTTAAGAAAGTTTGCAGTAATATATCCCAACATTTTAAAGTTATAAAAAAAATTTAATATGTGGACAATAGGATGTCAAAAAGCAAATATGTTAACTTTTTACATTTTTTGCTTCTCTAAAACTTTTCAACCAATTTTAATCAAACTTGGTAGGATAAGCATCTCTTGGGAAATGGGGTTTAGATTTAATTGTCAAATGATGGGGTTTTGGTTTAAGGTGACCCCACAAGGGACCAAAACGGGATGATTTGACATATTTAAAAAATTCTTTTAATAAATTAGAAGGCCAAGAGGTAATTGTAACCTTAGGGTATAGGGAACCAAGTTTGAAAGGCATGCCCCTGGAATCAATATAGGTTATACATATTGGGGTTAAAAATCAACAGTTCACCTTTTTGACTTCTCCTAAACAACTAGACCAATTTCAACTAAACTTCGTGAGAATCACCCTCAAGAAAAGGGGGCAAAATGTGTAAAATTTGGGAAAATAGCAACAACCAAATCAGAATAGACGTCCTAGAGTTTAATGCTTGCATATATACATTATAACCTTGGAGCATGGAGAACCAAGAGCCAGCTAATTGTTCTGTTTGATCTCTATACCTTATATTACAGGATACAGATGTTCAAGTAATTGTTTCATAGATAATTACATACATTAAGACAAAACATCCATTATCTATGGTCAGTAATTTGTTACCTGATGGTCTCTATCAGCTGAGGTCAGTAACAATTACTATCCATGTAGAAAGAATAACCCTTTAATTGGTCCGTGGCTATTAGAAATCAATGTGATCCTGTATGTTTGAAGGTTTTAAGACTGTAGTTGTCTGTTTTCAATCTGTAATAATCAATCGGTCCAGAATGTGGTTATCTACAACTCTGGTGTTTAAAGTAGATCAAACAAAGCAATAAAAAAACATGCATGTGTATTTTAGGTTAACCAAGTCCTGTAATAGATGGTTCACACAGTTTACAGCTAACTTCAGTAATGAATAATGCACAACTCATCCAGACTCATTAACTTAGGTTCAGAAGAAGGATGTTAGACCTGAGGAGACCTAACCATTGCTCCAGACCTAACCATTGGGCTCACTAACACTTGGTTATCATTGACTTTTCACATTTTTGAATTTTTTTCCAATTCACTTGAACAAATTCTACCTGTAGTGCATATATGTAGCATCCCTAAGGGTAAGGGAATTCAGATTTGATCAAAGATGAGATTCAGATGCCACTAGGGCCATAATTGGAAATATTGCCAAAATTAAAAAGTATCCTCTATTAAATTGTAGAGATTGATTTTATGCAAAATAAAGTAACCTTATAGTCAAGTTTTTTCACAGCGTAATTTTGGGTCAAACGTAGATTATGCATTTTTGGTAAAGTAACTAACTTGACATTTTTGGAATTCTACACAATCATTGGACACATTTAAAGCAAACTAGGTCAAAGGCAGTCTCTGCATGTGTAAGGATTGAGATTTAGATTTGTTCAATTGGTTTGGTTTCAACTTATTCAAATGCCACTTGGTGTAAAAACATTCTGATTTGTTCAAATAATGGGTTTCTTTTCAAATGGAGCACCAAAATGGTGAAATATTGACAATATTTTAATGTTATCTTGGGTCATGAGTTAATAAGGTACATAATACTGGGGTCACAATAGTTTATGAGTATGGGCTCAAATATAGAATGCAATAAAATTACTGTTGCAATCTTGTATATTTGACATTCTCTATGTAAGCATTTATTTGCATGTGTTATTGAAATAAAAAAATATTTATATGTTAGAAATGTATAGTGTTGGTGTATGTTGTATTGGGATTTATAGAAATGTATAGTCTTGGTGTATGTTGTATTGGGATTTATAGAAATGTATAGTCTTGGTGTATGTTGTATTGGGATTTATAGAAATGTATA